>PVLD010002117.1:0-175663 GCA_004027595.1 Dinomys branickii
ATGTTCTAGATAGAAGACCTTTGTCTGAGGGACAGCCAGCTAGGATTTTTTCCCAATTTGTGGGTTTTCTTTTTACTTTGCTGGTGATTTCTTTAGATGTACAAAAACTTTTCAGTAGGATGAGGTCCCAATTATTGATTCTTTGAATTGTTTCCCTTGCAGCTTCATTTTTGTTCATGAACTCTCTGCCTACTCCTATCTCTTCAAGATTTTTACCTACTTTCTCTTCCAATAGATTCAGAGTTTCTGTTTTAATGTTGAGATCTGTGATCCATTTTGACTTGAGTTTGGTGCATGGTGATAGACTTGGGTCTATTTTCAGTTTTTGGCAAGAGGCAAGCCAGTTTTTCCAGCACCATTTATTAAACAGGCCATCTTTTTTCCAGTGAGCTTGGTTGACCCCTTTGTCAAATATTAGGTGGCTGAGTGTATTTTACGTTGTGGCTTCATCTTCCAGTCTGTTCCACTGATCCTCAGGTCTGTTTTTCAGCCAGTATCAGGTTGATTTTCTTACAGTAGCTTTGAAGTATAGTTTCAGGTCAGGGATTGTGATTCCCCCTGACTTGTCCTTGTTGCCCAGGATTGCTTTTGCTTTTCTGGGTCTCTTCTGGTTCCAGATGAATTTAAGGCATATTTTCTCTGGATCTGTGAGGTATGCAAATGGTAGTTTAATGGGCATTGCGTTGAATCTGTACAACAGTTTTGGTAGTATGGCCATTTTCACAGTGCTGGTTCATCCTAACCATGAGTAGGGGATGTTTTTCCATTTATTGAAATCCTCTTTGATCTCCTTTTTCAGAGTACTGTAGTTTTCACTGAATAAATCTTTCACATTCTTTGTTAGATTGATTCCTAAGTATTTCAGTTTCTTGGATGCTATTGTAAAAGGTATGGTTTCCTTAATTTCTCTCTTAGTCTGTTTGTTGTTTGTGTATAGGAATGCTATTGATTTTTGGGTGTTGACTTTGTATCCAGCTACTCTGCTGAATTTGTCAATTAATTCCAGGAGTTTTCTTGTGGAATTTTTGGGGTTCTCCATGTAAAATATCATGTCATCTGCAAATAGTGATAGTTTAACTTCTTCCTTTCCTATCCTTATTCCTTTTATTTCTCTCTCTTGTCTAATTTCTCTGGCTAATGCTTCCAGAACTATGTTGAATAGGAGTGGTGACAATGGACATCCTTGTCTTGTTCCTGACTTTAAAGTGAAAGTTTTCAGTTTTTGTCCATTTAGTATTATGTTAGCTGTTGGTTTGTCATAGATGGCTTTGTTTAGATTGAGGTAGAGGTCATCTATTCCTATTTTTTCTAAGGTTTTTAACATGAATGCATGTTGGACTTTATCGAAAGCTTTTTCTGCATCTATTGAGATGATCATGTGGTTTTTGTCTTTGGCTGTATTGATATGATGTATTACATTAATTGATTTGCGAATATTGAACCATCCCTGCATTCCTGGAACAAATCCAACCTGGTGATGGTGTATAATTTACCTTATGATTCGCTGCATTCTATTTGCTAGTATTTTGTTGAGTATCTTTGCATCTATGTTCATTAGAGAGATTGGCCTATAGTTCTCTTTCTTGGTTGGGTCCTTCTCTGGTTTTGGTATCAGTATAATACTTGCCTCCAGAAATGAGTTAGGGAGAATTGCTTCCTTTTCAATTTCACTGAAGATTTTGAGGAGTGTTGGCATCAAATTTTCTCTGAATGTTTTATAGAATTCTGCTGTGAATCCATCAGGGCCTGGGCTTTTCTTTGTTGGTAAGTTTTTAATGATATTTTCAATCTCATTCATTGATATTGGGTTGTTCAGGAGTTTTCAATCTTCCTGATTCAATTTTGGTAATTTGTACATTTCTAGGAATTTGTCCATTTCTTCTGAATTTTCTATCCTATAGGAGTAAAGATTTTTAAAGTAGGTATTAATGATCTTTTGAATTTCTGTGGGATCTGTAGTGATATCATCCTTTTCATTCCTTATTGCATGAATTTGAGTTCTTTCCTTTTTTTTTGTGATAAGGTTGGCTAGGGGTTTATCAATTTTATTTATTCTTTCGAAAAACCAACTCTTTGATTCACTTATTTTTTGTACAGTTTTCTTTGTCTCAATTTCATTAATTTCTGCCCTGAGTTTTATAATCTCCTCCCTTCTTTGGGGCCTTGGTTTGGTTTGTTGCTCTTTTTCTAAAAGTTTGAGGTATAGCATTAGGCTATTTATTTGCTCTCTTTCTGTTTTCTTTATATATGAGTTCATCGCTACGAATTTCCCTCTGAGGACTGCTTTCATTGCATCCCACAGATTCCGGTAGGTTGTATTTGCATTTTCATTTGTTTGTAGGTACTTTTTAATTTCTTCTTTAAGTTCTTCTGTGACCCACTGGTTATTCAGGAGGCTGTTGTCCAATTTCCAAGTGTTTATATGGTTTTGGCGTTCTCTTTGTCATTAATTTCCAATTTCATTGCACTGTGGTCAGACAATATACATGGGATAAATTCAATTCTTTTGCATTTAGGTAGATATGCTCTATGGGCTAGAATGTGATCAGTTTTGGAGATAGACTCATGGGCAGCTGAGAAGAATGTGTACTCTGATGTTGTGGGGTGGAACACTCTGTATACATCTACTAAGTCCATCTGTTCACACTTTTGGTTCAAGTCTGTTATTTCTTTGCTGAGTTTTTGTCCAGTTGACCTGTCTCTTTGCCTCAGAGGGGTGTTTAGGTCACAATAGTGTTATTAATTATTTGATTTTTCACGTCTGTTAAGATTTGACTTGTAAAGTTTGGTGCTCCAGTATTTGTTGCGTAAATGTTTAGGATTGTTATCTCTTCCTCTTGCAGCTTTCCCCTAGCTAGTATGTAATGGCCTTCTTTATCTCTTTCGATTATTTTTGGTTTGAAGTTTACATTGTCTGCAAACATAATAGATACCCCTGCTTTTTTTCTGGGAACGTGTTGCATGGAGAATTGTTTTCTATCCTTTAACTTTCAGCCTGTGGATTTCCTTTTGAGTAAAATGTGTTTCCTGTATACAGCATATCATTGCATTATGTTTCTTAATCCACTCTGCCAATCTTTTTCTTTTGACTGGTGAATTGAGGCCATTTACATTAATGGTTATAATGGTTGTATGTTGGCTTATTCTTGTCGTGCTGTTTACTTGTTGTTTTCATACTTTTGCTATCTGTTTACTTGCTTGTTCTGTTTGAGGGTTCCTTTCTATTGTTGTTCTTGAGATTGTGGTCACTTTTTTTTCTGTCTAGAATACCTTTTAGTGCTTTTTGCAGTGCTGGTTTGGCACTCATGAAGTTCTTTAGTTGTTCTTTGTCGTGGAAATATTTTATTTCTCCATTGAATTTGAAGGATAGTTTTGCAGGATACATCAGTCTGGGTTGGAAGTTGTTTTGTCTCACAATCTGTAATAACTTGCTCCAAGCTCTTCTTGATTTCATGGTTTCCATTGAGAAGTCTGCTGTGATTCTGATGGGCTTTCCTTTATAGGTGATCTGTTTCTTTTGTCTAGCAGCTTTTAATATTGTGTTCTTTTGCTGGATGTCTGGGATCTTGACTATTATATGTCCATGTGTGGTTTTATTTGGGTTATGGCTCGTTGGGGTTCTATATGCCTCAATTAACTGTACTTTAGTATCTTTTACTGTGTTTGGGAAATTTTCTGCTCTTATTTCAGCAAATATTCTTTTCATATCATTTGTGTTGTCTCCTGCTGTTTCACTGACTCCTATTACTCGGATATTATTTCTTTTTGCCTCATCTTGCAGCTGTTGGATTAATTTTTCCTGGATCCTTGATGACTTTATGAGATCCTTCCTTTCACGCTCATTAGCTGCCATGCTGTCTTCAAGATCTGAAATTCTATCTACGGCTTCATTTAAGCAGTTTTGCAAACTTTCAGTGGAAGTTTTCAATTCCTGCCAATCTCTATGGGCCTGTTTCATTCATAGTAATTCATTCCTAAATTCCTCTTGTAACGTTTCCATTTGTTTCCTATGTTCTTCTATTCTTTTATCTATTTCTTCTCTATATGTGTGGAGCATTTCTCCCATTATTGTTTTCACTTCATTTTTTGCCTGAGAGATTATTTCTGCTTTAATCTCTTCTGTGGCCTGATGGAGTTCTTTCTTTACTTTGGATGTGATCATTTCACAAATTGCAGGTGTGTGGCTTAATTCTGCTTTAATCTCTTCTATGGCCTGATGGAGTTGTTTCTTTACTTCGGATGTGATCGTTTCAGAAACTGCAGGTGTGTGGCTTAATTCTGCTTTAATCTCTTCTATGGCCTGATGGGAGTTGTTTCTTTACTTCGGATGTGATCGTTTCAGAAATTGCAGGTATGTGGCTTCCTAGCTCTCCTGTATCATTGCATCCAGGACTTGTTCTTGGTGGGGTTGAGTACTGAGACTGCATTTTGCTCTTCTGTCTTCTCATTTTGGATATCAAATGCAAAATATTGAGCTACAAATTACCCAGGCAGCTCACCAGGCAAAGGTCCATTGCAAAGGCTGCTCCAATGGCTCCTTTTCGGGAAAATGTCCCTTAAGCTTTCTGCCAAGAGTTCCGCTCAGAAGGCTGCTCAGATGCTGCTTTGTAGGCCGAGCTACACCCTAACTAGTGATTCAGGTCGCAGCATGCACACGCCTCATCTACCCAGAGTTCCACACAGGCAGAGAGGCCGCCTAGGTGCTGCTTTGTGGGCCGACCTTCTCCCCGACCCAGAGATGCAGGTCAGAGCATGCACACGCCTCACCTACCCAGAGTTCCGCACAGGCGGGCTGCCTAGATGCTGCTTTGTGGGCTGAGCTCCTCTCTCTGACCCAGAGATCCAGGTCAGAGCCTCAAGTACAATTTTGACTGCTATTTTCTAAAGAGACAGAAACAATGATCACCATGATTTTGGGGAAAACCATTACATGTCAGAAGGTTCTTCCTGTGGCTTTTAAAGAGGCTGGTTGGTATATGGGGAAAAATAATTTTTTAAAAATTCTGACAATGACAAAAACAATGAAGTGTTTTAAAAATGTTTTATCATTGATGAAGTTAAATATTAGAATTTTCTGCTGTAAAACTGAGTACTTATGAGTAAAACTTAGAAGAATAAGGACTCTGAATTGTTTTAAAAATTAGATATACAGCAGTATCTGGGATTTATACTCAGGTCTGTTCCTTCAGTTCAGGGATCATTACTGCATCAGTTAACTTTTCTTGTGCAGCAAACTACTCCCAAACTGATGCTGTATCAGAGCAAACATTCATTGGTGGTTGAAGCTTTGAGAGATGGCTGGATGGTCCTTTTGGTTTGTACCAGATAGGTCATGACTCACTCACATCTGACACTTGGCCGGATGGTGGACTAGTGGGGACTCACATGTAGGCAGTTGGTTCAATGCTGGCTGTAGGGACGTCTACAATTCTTGTTATCCAGCTAGCTAGCTTGGGTTCTTTTCTTTTGGTAGTGTCAAAGAGAGGTCAATTCCCCTATGTGTAAGAACTACTTAAACTTTTGGTTAATGGCTCCTAAGTGTTCCATTGGCCAAAGCAAGTCATGGCCCCAGGTGCAAGCCATTCATAGAGGTGTAAATAATATACTCCCATTGTAAAAAGGCTGGAATTCTAGGTATGGTTCAGAGAAAAACTCAGATTCAGTGTTGGGTGTCTCTTTAGAACCCAGGGTAAAGTTTTAATAGAGTCTACTTCTTGATGTTTACGGGACATGCATAGAAAGATTAGAAAATTTTTTGGACATGTTGTAATCTCTCACTTGTGTATTTTTGTTTATGCTTAACAAAGAGCAATTATTTAACTTACATTTAAGCTGGAAAGAATATTCTGACTAGACTGTGCCTGCCGTTTTAGAACTCTGTGTCATTGGGATCACATAGTGAGCGCTTTCTTGTGACTTCCTATTCCACGTTCATGGTAATTTGGTTGACCCATCATGTTGAAAGTAGCTGTGGGATTATCGTTTTCATTTCTGTGTGGCAGTCCATTACATGAATACAATACAAACTTGAATCTTTGGGTTGTTTCCAACTTCTGGCTACTAAGAATACTACTCCTCTGAACATTTTTGGATGCATCTTTTGGTGTACGTGTACATATTTTGTTGAATATATACTGAACAGTGGCATTATTCACAGAAAAACATTCAAATTTAGCTAATACTTTCAAATAATTTACTCATTTTTTTCATACATATTCTCTTCATTTTGGTGTCCTAGGTATTGAGCTTGCCTTCTACTGCTTTACCACGAAGTACCTCCTTGAACTCTGACTGGGTTAACAGTAGCCGACCCCACATGCAAAATTGAGTACTACCGAGAATTTCGAGTTTGTATCAAATCACCCTGCCAGTGGTTGTAGATTTAAATCTGGCCATACAAAGAAAAATAGGACTTCCAACCTCCAAGAGTCAACAATGTTTCATGGCTATTTTCATCACCACCTCTCTTTCACTCTAAGGGCCCCCTCCTCCTCTCACTCTACCAACACTTGCCTTTGGCCTCAGTAAGCTATGCTTAACAGGTTAGCAGTGATGAATGGGATGATTTGTATTACTATAGCAGCCACTTTCATAAACTACAAATGCTATTTTCCTCCTCTCTTTTGCCTCTGTGGGTAACTATCCACTAGAGTTTTGTTCTTTCTTTTCTTGGACAAAAAAAAAAAAAAAAAAAAAATGACATTAAGAACAAAAGCAAAATTATTCTCAGAACTTGAGAAGTGGTAATATTTATTTTTCACATCTCCCTCCTGTATTTCAAGGAAGCACCTCTTCATGCATTTGTCCTCAATGAGATTTTCAGACTACATTTATATTGTGGAAGAAGACTGGAAATATTTCATACTGTAATATGATTGGGAGGCTACATTAGCTGTTAAGGTCATGTGTTAAGGTCTCTGTGGCTTAAAGGAGATATGAAATTTCCCAAAATAGCTAGTCCTTTCCACTTTAATATTAAACCAGTTTTTGTGAATTGAATTCTGGCATTTGCGTAAAACTTTTCAAAGCCAAAGAGTACTGTAGAAAACAGTTCTGTGTAATTTATACAAAGAATACCGATTTCTAATAACTTAGTTAAGCTCATGTGAAATCACTCATTTAGATGTTTCCATAAAGTGTTAAAAGAGTCATTCAAAGGTCCTTTTTATTTAGATGTTGTTTGTATTGGGTCTGTATTTATTTGCATTTACAGGCAAAATGAAGCGCTAAAGCAAAAGTAACGTACGAACAGTTGTCCTTAGCACCCATGATTCCAACCTGTCAGCAGGAACCAATGAATAACATAAATGCTTTTAAGCGCAACTCATTCAAATCCATAGCAAAACAGCTTAACTAGAAAAGGGAATGCACTGGCCTCTAAGTCTAGCTTTGATAAAACTCAATTCAGGCCAGGTAACACTACTGGGACTCTCCCTTCCATCTGGCCCAGCTTCCTTTTGGCAGCACTGATCCTCTCCTGGAGCTTTTCCCACTGGGCAGTGGATAACAAACATCCACTAATCTCCCCTTCTGCTCTGGGTACCCTGAGACATGAGCCTGGGCTTCCTACCCTAAACTGAAAAACTACTGGGGAGGCACTCAGAACAGCCTAGGTTAGCACACCCTCGTTTCTGAACCAAACGCAGCGCCCAGGGGTAAGGGGTGCTATGTTTGCGATGCCAGGGAGTTCCCTAGCGGAAGGCTTACTGGAATCAGCTGCTCAGGGAGAAGAGTAATCATCAGACCAAACAGCACATGTTCGGCACAGCCCTCATGAAGGCTTCACATATACTGGCTACAAAAAGTTTTAGGGAGGAAGATCCCTACTTAAGCAAAACATGGTGCCATATAAAGAATGCAACTCACAAGGACTTTGAATTCATACTGAAGATGCTCACTTCAGATCCCTCATTTCTAGGAGGTAAACTGACTTGCAAGATTTGGTTTCATTTGCTGAACCTTTGTCTCTAGCCTTGTAATGCATGAAATTACTGAGTAAGCAGTTAATTTACCTTAGCATCCTTGACTTTCATGGACCTGTTTGATAAAAGATTAAGGTGTTTGCCAGAGTGAACACGAATGTAGGCTATGGACTTTGGGTGATAATGTCAACATATGTTCATTAATTGTAAAAATGCACAACCCTCGTGGAGGATGTTAATGGTGACGTCTCCATCTGTGGGGAGAGAAGCCTCTGTGCCTTCTGCTTAATTTTGCTGTGAACCTTTAACTGTTCTAAAAAAAAAGGCTATTCAAACATTTTAAAAATAGATAAGAATTAAGTTTAACCTAATTCTTTAATAAAGGAATTCACAAAATCACAATAGTCACAGATGGTTGTTTTTCATTCCTAAGTGTTGGTTATAATAAATGGCTAGAGTAGGAAACTAGAACCTGTATGGGACTAATTGCATTAGTAGATCAATCATGCTTCTGCCTCAAGATTGTACAACTTATTTGGAGGAAAGAGACAACAAAACTCATCTTACTGTATAGTGTATAAGAGCCAATTACAAGGTTTTTAATCATGTGCTTCAACTTGCTTCAGAAAGAAAAGCCACTGCTACGTTCTACAACAGGAAACTTTATACACAGCAAGGTTAATATATTGGATCTTAAAAGGTTTAGATAGGCAAACTGGAATGTGCATTGTAGGTGGTATGAACAAGGCAGACTTCCAGAGGGGAAAAAAACAAAAACAAAAACACCAGCAGTCGCTTCAGGACAGTAAATAACCAGTCTAGCCACAGAAAGGTCTGTGTGAAGGCAATCATAAGGGAAAAAAGCTTTTACCTGTCAAGTGTGGTAAGGTGGCCCATGGTGTCCTGGCTTTTTATGTCTTACCTACATAGATATGTGTGTGAGGTACAAAATTAGAGTATCTTTTACATTTTGGTTGTTCCTATAAAAATCAGACACTAACATGCCTGTCACATAATCACACTCAAAGGATGACAGCTCTAGAGCAACATCAAGGAAAGATAGGTTGAACTCAAACTTTGAAGAAATTAAAGTTATGGCTGGGAATTTACTTTAATCGTGTGGTCTCACTGGACTTGTGTTAAGGTAGTGACAGAATAGATGTAATGCTATAGATGAATCTGAATCTGGGGGGGTGATATGCAGGGAGACACCACACTATTTTCTTAGCTTTTCTGAATTGCTAGCAGTTTTCAAAGTACAAATTTTTTATTTTTTAACTTACCACTTTCAGCTTCTCCCTGTAAGAATTCAGATCCACCTCAGAACAAACAGGTCCTTGTTTACCTATCACTACTCAGCAACTAGCAAAGCACCTGGCGCACAGCGAGTATCAGTAAACTACTGTCAAACAGCCCAAGTACAAAATAAAAGCAGTATGGGGCAGACCATGAGTACTGGGGTGCAAAGACGGGAAAGATGCTAAATTTTATAAAAGGCATATAAAATATGCTCATTTGGAAATAGGGGGCTAGCAGAGCAAACTTAGAAGGGACAGCAGATTGGTAAACCAAACTGCAGAGGTAGAAAAGATGCAGATTTGAGAACAAATGAACTGTTCTGTGGTTAGCAGGGCTTATAAGGAGGAAAACAATGAACTGAACTGGATATGAATTTTAGAGCAACACTGATAGAGGGCACTTCTGAGGTTACCAAAGTACATGAGGTTTCTCAAGAAGGATCGGTTTCACCTTCCCACTCTACGAAGGGGAGAAACTGAAAAATGACCAAGTATCAAAACTGAGTAATAAATAATTTTTAAGGGTATACAGCGGAATCACAAAGCAGATCTAAAATGAGCTACATCAAGGCTGGCTGATCATTTTGCTGAGGCTGTGCAACTTTAGCCTGTTTTAAAGACCACTGTTAATGTCTAAAAAGCAGCTCTGTAACAGTTCTGGTGCTCTAATTCTCTTGAACACTGGCAGATGGTCAACCTCAGGCCTTTATTTCTAGTCAGGACTGGACGGATCTGAGCAAGAGCTGCTACACTGAAACACCCAATTAAATTTGTCTCATCTGTCCATCTCCCACAGTGAATTTTAACTTAACTGTACGTGGGAGCCCAGAGAGAAGAAAAGCTACCACTGAGTCCTGATCATAAACAAGGGAGTTGTGCATCAGCTTGACATATACTTGGCTTCACGAATACACCTGAGAAGATAATTACATATCACCTAATGTGCTCAAGGCAGTATGTATATGAAACAATTAGAAACATTACCAGAAAAAATATTTTCTGAGGAAAAAAAAAATCACTGATTCAATGAATATTTGACTGTTTTATTCACAAAATGTAAGTAAGACTTACATCCCTTTCCTGTTGAGATTTTTCTTCCCCAATAATTTTATAAGGAGCCCCTTGAATGTACCAATTATAAAACATGTTAAAATGAAAACATTTTTAAAATTTACAAATACGAAGCAGTACTTTATACAAGAGCTCTGTAAAGTTCACCAATGTAAAAATACTTTGAACTGAATATAAAGCATGTTCCGTTCACATTATTTTGCAGGGTTACTTTTCTCTTCCCCGGTCCTGATTTTTCTTTGATTCTCTGGAATGTTCAGAGTATCTGCTTGGCTTTTCCCACCGTCTCTCCGCTCCGTTCTGGTACCTGTCTTCCTCACTTCTAGAGCTGGCATGTTTTCTGTTCTTCTCTCTCGACTTTGATCTATCTGATCTTCTAGAATTTTCACTGTTCTGATTTCGGAGTCTGTAGTTCTCATTTTCTGAAAAAAAATTTCTTCTCTCTCCTCTTTTCCTTTCTGGATCGCCATGCATACTTTCCCAATCCATACGCATTTCTTGGCCTCGGTCATTCCCAAGCCTGCTGTAACTGTTTCCTTCTGAAAGGGTGCTCCTGTCTGATGTGTGTTTTGCTATGGGATCTCTCCAATTCTGTTCTCTTGAATTTTGACTGCTATGTTTTTCTGATCTCCTTTCTCTCTCAGACCTTGTTTCCTGGTGCCTTTGTTCTGCTCTTCTTTCCTGTCTCCTGTCATTTGTTTGTTGGTTCCTGACTGATTTATCTCCGTCTTTAGTTCGGGTCTTTGCTTGTCCCTTCTTTCTCTTGCCTTTAGCTGCATGTGTAAAATGAAATACAGTTAGCTTTTATTTTACTTTATAATTTAACAATAATCTTTACTGACACATTGTTGGTTTCTCAACCTGGATGCAAACCCATGCTGACCACACAGAAAGTCTGATGACAAAGTATTTTACTCTTCATTTTTAAGACTATATAGTATCTTAACACTAGTTACTAAAGTACTCTTTCAGCCTCAGGACAGTAAACAGGAATTTTGAGCTATAGCAAATGTAGCAAAAATATGTTATTAAGTGCCTACAAATGATTACTTTTCACTTTATGTACTTCATGCCAAACTGAAATTCCAGCCCATGTACATTATATCAGGTGGAATGTTGTGTTATTGTTTTACCCACAGTCAACACACCACCACCATGCACACCATACAATCATGTCCTAAAGGTACAAGAAATGGGACAAATGGGTTCTGTTTAACAGCACTTGTGTATGTTTTTCAAGTAAAAAACTTCTCTCTGAACCCATAGTTCCACTCTCTGGTGCTGGCAGACATGCCAGCTGCAACGGTGAGGCGCTTGTCAGGACTTAGCCACGGCCTCTACCACAGCTGCAGGGCCTTAGTTTCTGAAAACATTCTTCTGAAAAGACCTTGAACAATGGAATGTCACTGTTCCACCACAAGCACAAATATAAAATGTAGTGAAACAATTCACTATTTTAACTTTATAAAATAAATTTAGTCACTTTACCTGTGTTATTTAATTTGGGTATACAGAATTTGCTGAGATGACTAAAATTTTTGTCAAAAACTCCCATGTATATAGAAAGAAAGAAAACAGCAGAAAATCGCTCCTTCCTGCCCAAATTCTACCCAAATCTCAACCTACCACCGCTCATTTCTTCTGCCAAGTGCCTACCTTCGTGTACAGTGAGTCAGCTGGTTTGCCATGCAGGACTTGTCTCTCGTCCCTGTCAGACAGCTTGGCTGAGCTGCAGCTCCCCAGGCAGAAGCCATCTGGCTGCGCACTACACTGGTGACTCTGTGGCCCTTCCCACACCATTCTCAGGCCTCTGCTGACACCAACCCAGTCACATAAGGAGATATGCGATCTCCTCTCCTTCTGTCTGCTTCACACTTTTCTAGTTTGAGAGCACTTCATACTGCTTTTATGCTATTTAATATTTTATTAATAAAACAAACTTGTCTAGCAAAATTGGGCAATAAAGCAAATTAACTTTGAATCAGCACGCTTCCTTACTGCAGCAATTCATGCTGTGTTATCATCTGTTCTCAAAACAAATACTATGAAATAAATTCTGCAGAATTAAGAGATAAATGAACAGTGTTTGTATATTTTAACTCAAGAAAAAGTTCAGGTAAACAAACAGGATCTCATCTAATAATAAGGACAGCAAGAGCCCACAACTCCGGATGCCGCCAGGTAGGTAAGAAACACTGACCTATAACAAGGTGAGAAACAAGAGTGTGGAGATTAATTATTAGCCTTTCCCTTTAGGTTGTAGGGAAAAGTGCTACTTCTCTGAAATGCAGCATTAAAAAAAAAACAAAAACAAAACAAGATAGAACATGCATTTAGATAAGCAGCCAAGCCCTTATTCATACCAAGATACTGTAATTCAAGAAAGCAGAGCTGATCTTGAGTAAAGCAATATAGATCTTTTCAGAAAACATGAACTAGAATGAAACTTTAAAAACATACTTTAACTATAGCATTTCTGCTTCCAAGTAGGATAAAGAAGATTACAGAATTATCTGTGCAATTTGAACTTATTTGAATAACTAAAAACACTAAACAAAAATGTGAAATCTTCGCTTCAAAGGCACTGGAGATCTAGAAATAACTGCGATCTACAATAGAAGGAAGTGTTGAGGGGAAGTATGGGGACAGGTCCAAAGAAAAACGTCAAGAACTCTTCATTACTGAGGGTGAGATGTTAAATGATCGTGCTATCCATACTGACATAAATATATGGTTGAGTAAATGAGAGAGGATGAATAACTAACAGAGTAGGTGACTAGCAGCACGAGAAAATAAACACAAAGATCATCCCTAGGCGAAGACCAAAGCAGAAAGTGTTGCTGACAAAACCCAAAGATGGCTGCCCAGACTGGTGAGCGAGTGGATGAGGTGTGCACACCCGTAATCCCAGAACACGGGAGGCAGAGGCAGAGGCAGAAGGGTTACGCTGAGTTCGAGGCTAGCCTGGGCTACACAGTGACTCGAGGCCAGCCTGAACTACAGAGTGAGATCAGGTCTTTAAAAAAAAAAAATCAGTACGTAAAAGCTGGAAAAGAGTCGCATATATTAAATTATCTGCCTACAAACAATTTAAGAAGGAAAATCACTTCTGTGAAGACATTCACTTTATACCATCTCCATCCAGGGATCAAGGAGAAGGTCACCAAAGTAAAACAGCAGGGTTATAAGCCCCTTGACAGGATGCGCTAGAAAGAACACATCACTTCTGTGGCGTTTTTACCACAGACTGCTACTCTTATTCTAATCATGAGAAGGCATCAGACAAATATCTACATTGAGGAACTACAAAACAAGTGACCTCAGGACTTCAAAAGTATCAAAATCATTAAGCAAAAAAAGCCTGCAGGCTGCATAAGACTGAGGAGAATGCAATTAAATGCAATAGGATCCTGAAAGACATTAACAACTGAGGACATCAGTCTGTTGGTTCCTGATAAACTTATTAACGTCTTCACTTTCAATGAATTAAATCAGGTCTGTAGCTCAGTTAACAACACTGTTTGCCTCTCCACGCCAATTTGCATAGTCAGCTGCAAACCAAACCATGGTTAGTAAGAGGCTAATACTAGGGGCGGGAGAGGTGGGGGCTCTGCACTTCTTTTGGCAACTTTCCTCTAAGTCTAAAATTAGTTCAAACTAAAATGTGAAAAAACAAATACATCAGGGAGCTTATTTGAAAAATGAGGACTAGGAGGGACAAAAATTCAAGAGAAGGCAGAAACACAGAGAAGCAAACTGACATTCTACAGCCACTGTCTCCCGGGGAACATTTGCTGACTCAGGGCTGCTGCTGAGAAGGCAGGGAGAGCGGAGCCAGGGCCACCTCCTGGGGCTGGAGAGGTAAGCATGGAACTAGGTATTTGTAGTACGTATATGTAGTTTTAAAAAAATTATGTATCTATATCCAGAATACAGAAAGAATGCCTACAAATCAATAGATAAAAATAAAAAGCAGAAGACTTGAGGAGCTACTTAACAACAACAAAAAAAATCCAAATGGCCAACAATAAATTGATGGTCAACTTCATTAGTGATCAAGGAAACACAAATTAAAACTGTGATACCATTACACACACCATAGCATTACAGAGTAACTAAAATGAAAAGTATCAGCTCCTCTGAAAACTGGCAGTAATTACTAAAACCACATATGGGCACATTTTACCACAGTGAGTCTATCTGTAGGTATATAGCTGAAAGAAACACGCATGTGTGTGTGCACGCGCGCGCGCGCGCGCACACACACACACACACACACACACACACACACATGCTCAACCTACACTGACTGAAGATAAAGCATCATAAACTGAAAACTCATGAACTACACGACCAAATACCATAGCTTAACCTAGCTCAGTGGTGGAGAACCTACAGCACGTGTGCTATTTGTTTTTAAGACAAAAGATGTTAATGTATGAGTTGCTTTTTCTAAAGTAAAACCCCAGTACTGAGGTTTAATTACAGTGTAGGCATTCCGCAATAAGTAAGCAGGTTTTAGGTTGCAGTTTGGGCACTTGTCTGTAAAAGGTTCAAAATCACCAGCCTAGCCTACCGTTAATGTGCTCAGAACACTTCTATTAGCCTGTACACCGGCATCACAAGAGTACCATGACACACACTGCTAGTTCAGCAAAAGATCAAGATGCAAAATTTGAGCCAGGCATGGTGGTGTACATGTCTGTAATCTCAGCACTCAGAATGCTAAATTCTGAAGTACAGTTTCTACAAAATTCATATAACTTTTGCACAATCATAAAGTCGAAAACTCATAATTGGAACCATGATGAACTCAGAATGTGGTGTGTGTACTGTCATAGAAGGATATGTACAACTCCTATGTGTGTGTGCTTATATGCAGTTGACAACAGACGTATACAACAGTACTGATGGGAACATTATTTGTAAATCTAATGTTCACTGGGTAACATACTGTGCGCCCACACAGTACACAACTACACAGCAACGGGAGTAAACGAGTAATAAATACAACTGTGGGGCTACATCTCAACATGATAAAGGAAGTGAGTCAGACTTAAAGAAATTTATAGTGTGTAACTTCAATATTAAAACACATAAAATGAATCTATGACATTACAAATGATAATGGCAGCCACTGTGAGGATGGAAGAGGGCACTAACTTGGAGAGGCAAAAGGGAGAATTTCTAGGATACTGGTAATTCTTGATTTAGGTGCTACCTATATGGGTGTGTTCTTTATGAAAATCAATGCAGCTTATGAGGTATGTACTGAATGTGTGATACATGTCAGTTACTAGTACACAGACTCACTATACAAAGTAAAAAACCAAATTTCTTTCAAATATCAACAGGATAGCTCCTATAAACCAGAATACACACATTATGAATTTTAGTCATCACTCACATAAATACTTGCTAATGAAATATCATCACTTCTATGAAGACGATTCCAAACTATAATTTCAGCACTGCAAATGTTATACACTAGACTCCAAGAGCGATAGATGATCTCTTACATTATTAATTGTGGCTTTGAAACAACTGAACTCTGAAAATAACGAAGCAATCAAATGATCTTGCTTCATTGCAGGGATCACCAGTGATAAACAGTACCTGTTAGAAAAGAGCAAGAAAAACCGATGTTTCAGTACCTGAGGCGGAGCTATGGCTACTGGTGGACGAGGAGTCGCTGTCTTCACTGGACGAGTCAGAGCTGCTCTCACTGCTGTCGGAGTCAGAGTCTGAGGAGTGAGACTCCGAAGAGGATGCAGAAGATGAAGCGCGCAGTGAGGATTTACTCTGCTCAACGTCCGGTTTCTGGGCCACGATGATTTTCGGTGTATTTTTGAGATGCTCACGCAATTCATCCCTAATTAAGAATATACTCTGTTAAATTATGCCTTGAAGGCTGCTGCAACATAATTTTGTAATCTGAAAATAAGCTTCTGAAAATAAGCCTTACGTTAAACCTCCAAGACCTATAGAGGTGAAGAAGTTGATGGCAAACCGGGTGTTTCTGGGGTTATCTCGGGGCAGCAACCCTTCAAAGAATGGCTGCAGGGTTCTAAAAGAGGAAAAAATGAACCAGAAGGTCAGACAAAGATAAATACACAAAACCCTCACACGTCCATTCCCAGGATTTTTGTATATGAAGCTAGCAAGTGAAATACAATCAAGTTCAGGCACTTGTTAGGTGAAGCACCGTGACACCTAAATGAAGAGAGCAGGGTCAAATAATAAAGCTGGTTTCCATAATTATGCAAGAGAGGTTTAAAAATCTTTCTTATGCACATGCTGATGCTCACACGTACAGAATAAATGCATATATACACATACACAGGTATATACATTATATATGTAGGTACACGTTTTATGTGAGTTTTTGTGTAGGACATGTAGAACCTTCCTTTGTGTTTATATGAACATAAGTATGATGGACAGCACGTACAAAGCACTGAGGAAGAGTGGGGAGAGCAGCTGCCGAAAAGGGGCGCTCAGAGCTGCACATAATTACATATCTATGGAGGGAGACAAAGAGAGAAACACGAACAGTATGGTGTGCTTTGGGCGCTGCACTGAATGATGACCCAAGAGAATCAGGGCAACATGCTTTACAGAAAAGAAAAAGTGTAAGAAGAAATGTTCAACATTTGCTAGATAGACCAAGAAGAACAGGGGAAGCAACAGCCATGGAAACTGGTCAGAAGCCCAGAAGAGCCAGACACACTCAGCTAGCTTGGTCATACCGGTGTGGCCAGAGGGCAGCTTGCTGAAGAGGGGGAGAGGAGTCTAATACGAGAAGCAGAAATTACATAAGCAAGCACAGAAGAAGTCGCGGTTGCCCACTGATGGTATGCAGGAGCACAGGAGGACCTGCGGTGAACTTCGACACTCTGGGGGCGGGCTGAGGAAGAGACAGGGGAGGAAGGTGAGGAACCACAGTGAGCAGGGATGTGGGCAGCTGCTGAAGCAAGGCCCAGAAGTGGAGGGGCCCACCGAGAACTGAGAAAGACTACTAGGTATGGCAGGGGGTCCATGAGAGACCGGACGGAAAGCTGTCAGGACCATGAGTGGAAGAGTCAATCCAAATGGCAATGAGCAAAACATAACCAAACAAACGGCGATGAGCAATCTGATTATGTAGGAAATAAAGCTGAGATCAAGAATACATAATAGTCCTGGAATAAGACTCTAGGCCACATGTAGTAATTGAAACCATTATGTGACTAATACTTATCTGTACATATATGTATTCAATTATCCACTGCTAACAAAATAATCCATAGGCTCAAAATTAGGGTGAAAATAAAACTGTAACTACTCATCACTGGTAATTCCAGTGGGCATGCAGGAATCATTTTGAGTGTTTTAAGTTAATTAGAGGTATTAATTGTGTGTTCTCACCAAGTGTACTAAAGCCAGCACTAAAATACTGCATGTTGTGCTGCACTGTGTAACCTGAGACTCAGAGTAAACTAATGTATGGAGAGGGGGTGGCGGGGCTTCATTCCTGTTTTACACAACAAGGTGGACCCAGGGCTGTGAAGGGGCAGGTTCCCCGCGAGACTGCAACACACTGGGCATGGCCCTTACTCATCCTTTAACCGCGCATTCAGCTTCGGAAGGCCCATGTATTCACACAGCTCCTGGAAGAAGATTTTGACAAAAATTCTACTAGAAGATGTAGTAGTTTCTTCACTCAGCTTTATACATTCAAGAACCTGAAAATTAAAGCAAAAAAAGACATTTTTATTTTGGTTATTACAAGAGGACAAAGTAGCCAATGAGTTTGTAAAAAGTTATGATTTATTTTAATCTTAAATCAGAATTATCTATGAATGTGTTTCCTTGTGCTGACATGTATTAGCAAAGTTTAAACTACTTATTAATACTAATTTTTAAATATTAAGAAGCTAAAGAAACATATTTCATTCTCTTTCTTGAGCAATGTGGGGCTTTTTATGTATTGGGAATTGAACTCAGGACCTTGCGCTTGCCAGGTCAGCACTGTGCTGCTGAGCTATATCCCCGGCCTGACATATGGTTTTTATAGCAGGGAAGATATCCTGTTTTGAGCCTGCAATGCTGAAGCAAGATCACTAGCTCCTAAATTTCACTTATGAGAATGTGCTAGAAATGTGCTGTTTTGTTCAGGACAAAACCACTTACAGCTTTAAGGTACAGTTTTATGTAACATGTATAATGTAGAATAAAAGTAAAAGAAAAAATGACAGATATTTTGAATACTAAGACTATGACTTAAAATTTCCAAGAGAATAAAACGTATTTTAAGGGAACCAAAAACAAAACTTCCAGGTTTTATGAATCATATGTTTAGGAGTCCATTTGTTAATCAACTGTTTAAAACTTAATTTCATTTCTCAAACAGGGGAAATAAAGAAGTAAAAAAACATTACACAGGGGCTGGGGATATAGCTCAGTGGAATAAGCACTTGCCTAGCAAGCACAGGGTCCCGAGTTCGATCCCCAGTACCACAAAAACAAACAAACAAACAAAAAAACATTACACAGAGGCTACTGAATTAGTTTACAAATGTGTGTGAGTGTAGAAGAACTTAGTACTCAATGTACTACAAGAGTGTCCAAGTTTGTAAGATGAATGATGTTATTCACGCTACCATTGCTTGCGGTATTCTACAGTGCTTCTCTTCACTCCTGGATATAAGGCCTTCTTCCTCTTTTGAAAAAATATTCCTTTAGCAACATTACTTTCCATATAACCCACCATTTTATAGTCTCTATTATAATCACAGATAGATTTTTCCTCTTTGCTTAAATGGTAATCTCTAAAAGCAACAGCCACAGTTAATTCTGATCAGCCAAAACTTCTCCTGTAACTGGGCACATAGCCAGTGGGTAAATAACGGCGGCAGGACAAACAGTAATTGTACAATAAATACCAGATATATCAATATATTTTGTATTTCAGTCTGGTGCATATTTTCCAATCAAAAATACCTTTCCTGGTTCTATGACTGCACAATCTCATTGCTTACTCATGGTCAAGGTTTGCTTAAAAGAGTACATCCTGCTGGACAATGCTTTCTCTTGAGTGCTAGTAAGAGCAGCTATGGAAAGTTACTCTCTAAGACAGAGACAGTACTTCTGAGATACACGTGCCACCAAAATGGGAGGGCACATCTCTAATTTGTGATATGAGTAGTGTGCACATGTGTGTGTATGCACAGAAAATGATAACGTTTTCCCTGAAAATATTTCTAGTCACTACTGTTAAAAAGCATTGTGAACTGTGTGTGGTGGCGTGTGCCTGTAATCCCATCACTTGGGAGGCTAAGGCAGGAGGATTGTTATGAATTCAAGGCCAGCCTGAACTATATAGTGAGACCCTGCCTAAAAAAAAAAAGTAGCCATGTGGTTTGGTCTGTATATAATCCAGAATAACACTTCTTATATGTACTTGCATATTACCTAGTATCTTAAGTTTTTTGATCCTATGTGACATGAACAAAAGGTCTAAAATAGCAATTATAAAACTGTATTACATATTTCATTTCCATGCACATTTCCTCAGAGAATAAGTATGGTAAATCATAGTTGATACATTTTTGAGAGTAGCAGGGGGTAGAAAAGAAGCATAAATACTGATCCAACCACTTACACTCCATGGAAGCGAGTCAGTGTATAAGAGGTGAGCAAACATCTTGGCAACGTTCCTCAATTTGTTTGTTTCTAGGCGATGGATGGTATCATACTGTTCTTTGAATATACTTTCAAAAGATTCCATGTATTCTTTTTTCAGCATGCAAAATCGCTAATAAATAAAAAACTGAACATTAATACCAGTAAAAATTGAATGCCACTACAATTTTGAGCATATTAAGCTTTTTAATGAATCAAAACAAGTATTTGGGATAACTTCAAACAACAAGTATCACTATCTTTCTATGCTATATGATGTTCAAAAAAGAAGTTATATATACATGGTTCCTGCTTACCTGGATTTATAGGCTGTAACAACATTATACATGTAGCTGATCCTAGAAATGCCATTTATATAACATTACATATATACCTCTATCCTGTGCACAGGATTGGAATTTAGAAATACTCTAGATCATGCTTTACTTGTACAGCCTGAACATTTCCCAGACTTTGGTAACTGTTTTGAGATTTGAAAAGCAGTATTCATTGTCTTCTATTGAGAAACTGATGAAGCAAGCAGAATTTCATACAGTGTCGGGGACGATATATAAAGTGAAGGCACTGCAAAGCTGCAGTGGGACAGAAGGAAGCTCAGTAAGGTGGGAAGGTTGCAGGAGAATTTGCTCCTAACAGAGGTAGACCAGACCACAAATGAGAATCATTAGTTCACTATACTCATGTTAAGAACTTCTTTGGGACTTCTATTAAACTTTGATGTGAACTCACCCCAGCTAATAAGCCAAAAAATTTCTCATATGTCCTTTGTTGGGCACAGCAATCAAGTATCATATTGCAGAGTTCTTTCTATTTGAAAAAAAAAAAATTATATTAATCATTCAAAGCACAACAAATGTATATTGTATGATAATTTACCCATGATAGTGGGTGCACGCATTTTTATAAGTTTAAAATATTTTGAAAAGCCAGGTGTGGTGGTACATGGCTGTAATCCCAGCACTTGAGAGGCTGAAGCAGGAGGATTGCTGTGAGTTCAAGGCCAGCGTGGACTACACAGTGAGTCAGGGCCAACTTGGACTACAGAGAAGACTATGTCTCAAATTGTCCCCCCAAAAAATATT
Organism: Dinomys branickii; assembly: GCA_004027595.1. Lineage (NCBI taxonomy): Eukaryota > Metazoa > Chordata > Mammalia > Rodentia > Dinomyidae > Dinomys > Dinomys branickii. The sequence goes on from PVLD010002117.1 coordinate 21,058, forward strand.
GTGAAAATTTGTGAATTTATAAAACAAGTTCATAATTTTTATAGTGTTTAGTTTGGTTTTTCTATCTGTACTCATTTACGCTATTTACATTAACTATAAAATTGTAAATTAGTGTAATTATAAGCCACTTGCAAAAAAACTAGTACGTGTATCAAGGAGATACTGTATCCTAAAAGGATTTTATGTATGATTCTTTTAAATTCAGACTGACCAACACAGTATGTAAATGTTCAGCAGTACACTCCAGTTTATTTTTATCTTTATATTTTAATTTGTTAAAAAAAAATGGTGTATGTTTGTGATGTGATACATAATAGTTTCAGTCATTGTGGGGACTTGATACATATCGCATCTCAATCATTTTATACTTTCAGTAATATTTGCATTGCTAATGACACAAATGCAACCTAAGTTAAATAAACAAACAAAAACACACTTACATAAATAATTTATGCCAGGGATTCCAGACTGAAATCTCGGGACAAGAGTTAGGAAGGAAGCCCCAGAGAAGTGTTGAACAAAGACTCTGGAGTAGCACAGTTCAATGGAATTACACAAAATTAAAATTTCATTTCCTTAGTTACATATGCCCAGTATTAAAAAGCCACATGTGAGTAGGAAGGACACTCCATCAGACTGCAGATTCCATACATTTCCACCACTACAAAAAGTCCTAATAGACAGTGCAGCTCTACAAACTGATAGTCTGCCTGGAAACAACCTACTCAAAGCCTTCACTTGCAAACACAGGAGTAACTTCAGATGCCATTATATTGCTACATTTTAAAAAAACATCAGTTGCAGGTTAACTCAATTAAATGAAATGTTCATAAATGCACAAGTTGGGCTGGGGATATAGCTCAGTGGAATAAGCGCCTGCCTAGCAAGCGCAGGGTCCTGAGTTCAATCCCCAGCACCGCAAAAAAAAAAAAAAAAAAAAAAAAAACAAACAAACAAACATAAATGCACAAGTTCTGAAAAAGAATACTTTGTGAAAATTTCCTATGGTACTAAAACTTCTAAACAAGGGTTTTTAAATTCAGCCATTTTGTATGAACTTGATATATTAAAGTTCATTTTCAATTTTTCTACCAGTATTGTGCTTTACAATAATACAGCAATTAATCTGGTTTTAAATAATAAAACACGGTAATATGCCACTAGCATTGCTAATTGTCAGCAGTACTTGCAAAACAAATTACTTTCTTCCCTAGGCTAAAAGCAATTATAAGAGTTATTCCCTGTGGCTTAGAATAATTAAATATTTTAACATTTCAATTAAATATTACAGCAATTTTAGGAGCCTTTTGAGTACATGAAAATAGATGCACTGAGACATTTCCAAATGTTATCAAAATATATTGAGGTTAGTTCTAGAACAACTACCCTCTGGATTAATATTAATAAAATTTATAATGACTTAATTCTATTCCTCAAATTAATGTAAGAAGACCATACCGTAATTTCAATGTCAATTATAATTTTAAAGGTTAATTTACTAATATATTTCCTTTCAAGGATGACATATCAATTACAGCCAGAGTATATAAATGAATACATATTAATATACCACTAAACAAACTTTGTAAAAAAAAATTTTTTTTTAAATTTGAAAGTACTACATTTTTCTCAAACTTCTATACTGTGACATTTCAAGAAGGAATCTACAGTATATAGCAAAGACTGGCAATTTTTTTCTATACAAGGGCCAGGTAAGTTGAGCGTGGTGACACATGCTTGTAATTCCAGCACTTTGGAAGGCTGAGGTAGGAGAATCTAAAGTTTGAGCCCAACTGAGACAATTTTGTGACTTAGCACATCCCTACCTCAAAAAAGAGGGGCAGTAAACATGGTAGAGCTATCATTTCTGTCAAAACTTATTCTTCTATTGTGGTGTGAAAACAGCCACAGGGGGGAGGGGAAGATCACTGAATGGGCATGGATTTATTTCACTAAAACTTTATTTCTAAAAACAGCCCCTGGGCTGGCTGGTGTGCCAATGCCTACAAGAGACCGTATTTCAAGCCTTTAACAAAGAAAGCAAACAGCCTGTTAGAGCCCCCACAGTCACTCTGCCACTGTGCTGAGTTCAACATCTACATGGAGGACCCGACATCTACATGGGTACAGAGAACATACACAAGAAGACATCTGTGGAAAACAACGCTGAAAAGAGGTCATCTATTCAGTGTGTCTATTGTTCTTGGCATCCGGATTGTGACTCTGAGTGGTGAAGGACACCAAGCTGTAAGACAGTGAACCAGTGAACCCCGAGGACTAAGAGAAGGTCTTGTGCACGTAAACGCTGATTCCCAGGTACCCTGCAAAACGTCTGACACACAATATGTGCTGAACACATTTTTGTTAAATGAACTAATGAAGGAAAAAATAATGCAGATGCTTCTATATTCAACTAAAGCAATGTAATACCACGTGCTGCAAGCTTTATGATTTCTATCACAAAAGAATTCTTTAGGAGATGAAAACAACCAACCAGGTTATCCATGAAATAACAAATTTCCTACTGAATTTAAGTTACAATATGAGTTATAGGTAACCAATCAGAAACTCTACACAAAGAGCGGTGCTTCAGAGACTCTGTTCTTCCAATGCACTATTCGAGCGGACAATTCAGTTCACTAACGTGAACAGCACATATGAAACCACTCTCCTCAGAACTCTTGAACTTTGAATTACTTTACAATTGTAGGTAATCTATATTTTAAAAATATGTAACAGTGAGTCATTGTTTCACTTCATAAACCTTAACTACCAACTGCCTTAAAACATTTCTGTAACCAATACGTACTCTATAATCAATATATATAAGAAAAAAGTATTAACATACTGTTTGACTTTCAGGAAATTCCATTTTCAGCAATTTATGAGCACATTCTTCAAAATCTAAACTATGGAGATAAGATGGTCACAACAGGTTAAAAGCTTGCACCAATGCGCTGTTTTACATACAATATTACTTTACTATTGTTTAGAATAATCTCTTTTAACTGTAATTGCACATTATTTTTATTATACATAAAATAAAGAGAGCTCTTAACTCTCCAAAGAAAGAAGTACTAATACATAGCATAACATGGATGCACCTTGAATTACATTATGCAGAAGAAGCCAGACCTAAAGGCTACATAAACAGTTCTATTTATATAAAATGTTCTGAATAGGAAAGCCTGGACATAAGAAGATTACAGAACTAGGGTGTATTTATAATGGGTATAGGATACTTCAGTCGTTTCTGTGTGTGGTACTGGGGGGCTGAAGGCAAGGCCTTCTCAGATCTACATTCCTAGGCATTTTTTGACAGAGGTTTCGCTAAAGACTTAGTTTTAGACAATTAAAATATTCTGAATAGTTACACAACACTGTAAATGTTCCAAACCAACTGTTTAGTTGAGAGGGGTGAATTTTATGTTAGCAGAGAGGACAGATATGCATTATTTCATTATTCTTTCAAGCCAATCAATGTCTACTAGTAACTAGTCAGATAAGAGGGTTTTTGCTGTACACGATCTTCATTTTAAGATGAAGCAATAACAAAACGCACAGTGTCCAAGCTTTTTCTATTCATGCGGACACACTAAGCTTATCAGTTATTCTTCAGCGCCCCACTGAGGCACAGCAGTGGTAAATTCTTAAGCGTTAGTAATATCTTTTCCATAAATACTGGAGGACAGTACCTACAACATAAAAAAAATTTATTAAATGTTCTGGTTTGATAATCCAGTATTCGAGGACAAATCTAGTATTCTCAGGGATCATGTCCCAGTTCTCAAGTAACCCTTTCCGATGCTCCAGTTTTCCTGAAAGCTGGCTGTTCTGTTCTACATTTACTATGAAATAAACCTACGGAAGACACATATACCAATACCTACATTCAAAAGCTTATACAAAGTGGCAGTGGGGTGCTTAACGAAGAGAAGACAAAAGCTTTAAAATATTAACACTTCATCCATAACTAGTTACATCCAGTTAAAAATTTCAAGACATGTATTTCTATTCATCAGTCACAAACCCACACCTCAAGTAGTAACAGCAATTAGAGGTTAAACATCCATATGATACCACTCTCATTTCAATGCATAAATGACTAGCATTTCAGGAAGATTTACAGACAAATTGATTCAACCCTCTCACTGTATATAGGAAGGAGGAAGAGGCTCAGGTTTTGTGAGACCTATTCCCAGAAACATGGTCCCCAAAGCAAAACTTGAACCCAAGTATATTTATGCTTTCTCACCCAGTGAAAAGACTTTAATATTTAATGCAACAAGCAATTTCTTGAAACATACATTATGTGTTTAGAGAAACAAGGGAAGAATTCTAATTAAGAAAAGAGCAAATACAATTCAAGTTTTTCGTGCTTACATTAAAATCTCAGCATGGAAGAATAAATGTGCTACTACAGTGGACCTCCATCTGCTTTTACTAGATATTGCAAACTTTTTACATGCTACACTACTTAATATTTCCACTTCTCCCTGATCCAGTTCTGGAAGAGCTCAAAGTTGTTCCACGAGCCCAGCATGACATCAAGCCCTTCATCACCACTTTTACAAGTTATCTTAGTTTGCACCCAAACACAATTTATAAAAAATAAGTATAAAACAGTAAATAATTACAGTAACTTGTAAGGAAAAAAGCATGCTTTTATGTATCATTCATACGGATTAAATTTAAGTATCTTCAGTATACCATGCATCTACTGGAATGAGTAAGCTGAATGTGAACTTGACTCCAGAATAAGAATGACATATTTGCAACTTTTCTACAAGTAGAATGCTCAAGTCTTCATTCAAGATCAGCAGTATGAAAGCACCCACTGAAATATAATTATGAATATAGTTTTGCAGTTTATTTACCTCTCACTTATTCTATTTACTTACTAGATTTCATATGTATAACCAGACAAAAGCACCGAATGGTACTCGGCAATGGAAAAAGAAAATTAAAAAGAAATCTTATAGGAAAGAGACTTACAATAGTTTAATTGTAAGTAACACAGCACTGACAAACTGAATACCACGATACCAAAAATGCAGAAAGATGTGAATTTTCCTTCAGTTTACTTAAAAGAAGAAAAACAGGAGAAATACTCAGTAAAAACCCTGAAATTTCTGCAAAAAAGTCATGTATGTGATAAAGTATAAGTGCACTGGCATATGCCTCAGGAGACCACCAAGGCAAGAGCTCAAGTTTGAGGGTAGCCTACATAACTCAGTGAGTCTGTCTAAAAACAAAACAAAAATAGCCAGGCATGGTGGTGCATGCCTGTAATTCTAGCACTTGGGAGACCAAGGCAGGAGGATCTCAGTGAGTTCAAGGGCAGACTGGGCTACATAATGAGTTCAAAGCTGGCCTCAGCTACACAGTGAGACTGTCTCAAAAACAAAACAAAACAAAATACAGGCTAGGCATGTAGCTCAGTGGCGGGGTACCTGCTAACTTTTGCAGGGGGTGGGGGGGGAGGCTGTAATGGAAACTGGGCTCAGGGGCTTCACACCAAAGCCCCAGATGTTTTCATATTTTTAATTTTCAGGCAGAATCTTATTAAGGTGCCTAGCCTGGAATAGCACAGATCTCTATCAGACCATCTGCCCAAATTTATAACACATCAACATTAACCTAAGTTTCAATGGTAGCAGAAAGTGAACATTTGGACTATTTGTCTTAGACAATGTTTGTCTCCATATGAAACAACTCTGTATAAATTCTCTATCAGTATTTCTTTGGGAAATATAATAATGAAAGAGTCAAATGGCATGGATAATAAGCCCAACTCACATCTCGAAAAGGTTTTCCATAAAGGATTTATCTAAAAAAAAAACTAACTATTTTCCACCAGTAAGATTTGTATCTCACAATCAAGACTGAATAATACTACCTTAAAAAAGTAAGCCACCTTAGCTAAATTAAGGACCAATAACAAGACCTCTTTGCACAGGTACCTGCTAACATTTCCAACATGCTTTTCTACATCATTATACAGATCTCCCATCCAAGACCTTTCATACACGTGCTGCTGAAGCGAGCACGCATCCACGCCCCTGAAGTACTTGTCTGCTAAGTCTTGTGTGCTTCTTCTCTAAGACATGACATTTTAAGAATAGCAACCTTTGTCATATGTAATTTTTCTTTTTCAACTAGACCTTTAGGGGCTGGTTCCCAACAAATACTAATATATAAGGTGACATCTGCAACTAAGACTGATACGGGGACTTTCATTTTTTGAGTCTTTTTTTTGTGATTTAGAAATTACCACAATTAAGGTTAAGGTAACAAAAAAGAGTGACTTGTAAATAATTATTCAAAGAGCTCTACTGTGACTTCTCTAAATTAATGTTAATAGCAATATTAGAATAGTAAATCTGCTTCTCAACTATGGATTATTGTTGGATTTTTCTAAGAGGACAAACGGAGAGGTCACACTCTATTTAAGAACATATGCATATAATAAAACGTATCATCTTCTATACTAAGGATATATGAAAAAGTATTTAATTTTCATGTGAAAGGTAAAGAAATAGGTTAAGGACAAACCAAAACAACTTCTAACTATTGCTCTTCTGTATAATGTTCCTCTATTTGAAGATGAATCTAAAGCCAGAAAGTTTCAGACAGAATGAAAACAAGATGACTTCTAGTTATGAATCATTATTACTATTGCATCACACTAATGGAAATATATAAAACTTAGCACCCAAACTAATACTCCCCAGTGTAAAATGTAAACATGTGCTCAGTAAATCAATAGGTTGATATGCATACAAAATAGGTAAACATAAGCATGTAACACTCTCATTTACTGATCTTCAAAACCAAACACATAGACTTCAAAGAAAATAGGTTTTGTGTTTATACCATCATAGTAGTTCTTACTTGATAGTAATTACATCAAAGGGTCTTTGAAACCTTCCTATGTCTAATTTCTATTCCTATTTATGTTCATTTCCCCTGCACAGTAAATCAGTATACCAAAATCATCATAATAGTGCTTCTCTGCTTACAATCAGAATTACGTATCAAATGTGAAAAAACTTAAATTATCATTATATAATTAAATACCATTAACTTTTAATACAAGATTTGTTTTCAGGTTTTCAGGGTTCAGTATAAGAAATTACAGATAAAAAACCAAAAATCACCATTTGACTATGTAATACAACTACACCTCCCAAGTAAGTAAAAATAATTCACTCTGTAAGAGTCAAGTACGGACCTAAGAATTGGGGCACAGAATGGGTAGAGAGGTAAGTAAACAAAGAATGTTGAAATGCTGTCTAAATTTTCTTGGCAGACTTTAAATTATAGCCTTGATTATCTTGTCCTTCACTCATTAAGTAAACAAACATACAAAACTAAGCTTTAGTGTCTTACCTTGATTGAATAGCAAGATATATTGTACGACGAAATGAGACTAGGTTAATTTCTGTTTTGTCATGAATAGTTACTTTTTGTCCTGAAAAAAAAAAAGAATTACAAAACTAAAAACAAAAAGAAATAAAAATGTATCCCTGCATACTTTCCATATATTTACTTAAAGAGTCTCTTAGCTTTAATAACAGCAACACTCTTTTATACTACATAAATTCGTATTTACAGAATTAAAGGTAACTTCAAGTCTTTTGCCGTGTCATTTGATTAGCTCAATATTCAGAACCAAGCCAAGAAAACTAGTTTTCTTTCTGTACAACCTGCTCATTTAAATACTATATAAGGCCGGGCATGGTGGCGCATGCCTGTAATCCCAGTACTCTGAAGCTGAGGCAGGAGGATCACTGCAAGTTCAAGGCCAGCTTGGGCTACAAAGTGAGTTCAAGGCCAGCCTGAACTGAATAGTGAAACTGCCTCCAATAGACCAGCCCCCGCTACCCAAAAATCTATAAAAGGCTGTAGTCGTGCTTTTGTTTAGGAAAATATCATTCCTAAAGTTATTATAAATATTTTAATAATTATTAGCAGAAATTCAATTTAAGGTTGGACCTACTCAATAACCACTGGATTATGACAACAGAATGAGTTCAAATTACATGTTTATATTTCTCAAAATTTTCTCTTGTCTAATACATGAAAGGTTTCCTTATACATATTTCAGCAGTATTTCCACATAAGAAAATTTTAAAATAAAATATAGTAGTATATGGATAATTAGATGATTTTAATAAAATGTTGAGGAAAAAACCTTTTATGAAGTTGTTACAGAACAACTACACTATAAGACAGAGCTAAAATAAAATACATTGTTTTTTTAAAAAAGATACCATTTCAATATTTTCAAATACATAAACCATGTAAATAATGAGTCTATATATGTTCTGAGATGTTACCTGAGTATAACCAAAGAAAAATTCTAAGCTGATCTCTATGAAATGATGTAATCAGAGCTGAAGAGGAAGAACATCATGCCTGCTTTTGTCTAAACACAGCTTTTGGCCTCCCCACTCTGCTCCGGCAAAATGAATAGCAAATATCTACTTATGCACATTACTGCCGGGGTTATATCAATCACACGCATTCAACATGCATGTACCTTTTTCCTAGTTCCCAACATAATCAAAGACATAAAATGCAAACTAAAATTATGCTGATGCTGAAAAGTGCACTTTCCTGCGTAATATTTTTATAGCACTATTTCTCACTCGGCAACAATGGCATTTGAACCTGCATTAGTACTCGGTGGTGGGGGCCGTCCTGTGACTTGCAGGATCTTTAACAGTACCCTTAGTCTTCCCTCGCTGGATGCCAGAACCAGCTTCCCACGCCCTCCAAAAGACTGAGAAACATGGAGAGTATCAGATGAGAATAAGTCATTGGTATCCTATAGCGTCACTTGAGTAAGTGACAACTTTACCTTCATCTTCTTCTCCTTCTTCCTCCTCTTCTTCCTCTTCCTCTTCACTACTTCCTGCATCTTGGTCTGTGTTTGAATCACTATCTCCTTCATCAAGTATTTCTGTGAGACAAAGGAGGTTAAAGGAAAAAAAAAAACAATGGACAAATGACGTCCACGTGTCTTACTCTGAGAAGGTAAGTCCCAATTCACTGAAACCCATGGTGGTAGACGAATGTGCCAGGTATGGTAGTTAGGGTGGAGCTTAGCTTGACTGACTTTAGGATCTGCCTAGGGATAGACAGAGCCCACTTCTAGGCTGTGTGTGGGTGAGTCCTGAAGGTGGGGTCTATGTCTGGCCCCTCACCGCTTCCACTCTGGCACGTGGACCCTGCTCTGCTTCCCCGCCACCCACCATCGGTTCAGCAGTTCTGAGCGGCTGTGCCCTTCCAGCAGTAAGTCTCCGCCTTAGGCCCGTAGACGCCAAGGACTACAAAGAAACCCTAAGCAAATTAAACCTCTCTTCTTCTGTTTTGAGTGTTGGCTATTTTGTCTCAGTGCAGAAAAACACACCAGCCTCCTGTCACTGACTAGCTGGTCAGCAAACATTACAACCTATTTCATTAGGGAGCGCCACATGTATAACTTTCCTGTCCCTTCAAACATGCCCATGAAACAAGGGTGTGATGAAAAGAACAAAGGAAAAGTAGACAAATGTTTTCCAAAGAGTAAGAGCACTGGGGAAAGAAGGTAAGCTAGCACGCGGAAGTCCTCATTTTATCTCACGTGAGACAGAGGACAAGCTGTCATAAAATCTAAGGGCCAATTCAGAGACAGAAATTTAGGGTAAGAACGTACTTGGAAAGAGGAAGTAACTGCATAATTTAGCACCCACTTTAGATACACAGTAGTGATATCGTTATCATTATGTATACTTATTACACTGGAAGTTACATTCAAGGCAAAGATTTTTCATATGCAAAACTGAAACTCAAGTTTGAAAGTCTTTAAGAAAATCGGTAAGAGTATCACTTTATTGGGCTATTTCTTCTTAAAACACAATCTATGTTTAGAAAAGATGAAAACAGTGGTTTTTATGAGACTACATCAGGAAAGTCATTATGTTAACAGTAAACAAAGGAGAAGAACTAAAAAAATCAGTTTTTGCCTACTTAGACTCTGTTAACCTGAAAAAAAACTTTGCAAACCTGGCCACGGTTTTGCTTTTGCATCTCAGGTATAACCAGCATGCCCTTACTATGGAGTTTCAGGGAGAGCTCAGTTTCAGGCCGGGGTGTCACCTGGCCCTTGTCTAACACGTAAGTCTCCTTAAGCACTTTCCTAACAAATGTGCCTTCAAATATATTCTGAACTGTGCAGTTTATTATGCAACACAGTTCAGACAGACTTTTAAAAGTAAGAACTATTTAGTATTCAATAGCAGGAAGATAGGCACTCCTGCTGTTTTCCCAAATGCTGTAAACCTAAAACACAAGTACACCTGGGTCACTCTAAGGTGCTAATTACTAAAGCTGTGCTCATTTCCTGCTGTGGCCATTTTTTTAAATGCCAACTCTATAACATTCTCTGAAAGAATGAAGGTCAAATGAATTGTCTAGTCATTTACATCATCCTCTTCTGTTCTCTCCACTTTAGAATCTACTTACTGAAATCACTTTGACAATGACAATTGGATGTCATTAAATAAGGCAGTGGTTTCAAAGACTGGTCTGTGAGTCCTTGGGGGATCTCCAAGCACTGTCAGGTGGTCTGTGAGGGCAAAACTATTTTCCTGGTAATACCTAGGCATTGTGTGGTTTTTCACTGTGTTGATATTTGTGATGATTATTCAAAGCAATGGGGGTTAAAACTAATCCAAGCACAAATTAAGGCTCCACACTGCTCTAATGGGCAGTGCATTCTTACGGCCACATGTGCACTTAGAAAAGAAGCCATTTCTCTTCAAAATGTCGTCAAACAAAACATTAATATTATTAAATCTCATTTCTTGAGACTATGCCTTTATCTGAACCTGAGTGACAAAACAAGAAGTTCACATAAGTAATACTGTTAAGTGCAGATGTGCAGGGACAATGGTGACCTTAAAGACAAGGCCTGAAAAAAAAAAAAAAAAAAAAAAAGACAAGGCCTGGTGTGAATACTGGACTTGCATAATGAATGAGCTAGTTTCAAAAATTTTTACCTGAAAGAAATGAATATAAAACTATATAGTTCTTAAGTATTTGCAGACATTTTCAGAAATGTAAACAGTGTCACCTCAAACAAAATGATAATATTTGCTACCATGAAAAAAATTCAAATTTTCATGAAAAAATTTCATTTTTGGAAAACTGAAACCATCTTTTTGAGTCTGGTTTTTCTGATGAGACTGGTAGTAATAGTAACAAATGTGATTTCTTGATAGTGTATCATGTTAATCTGACTCTCATAATGTTAATGTATTAATGTTTAGAAGATGTGCATAACTCAGTGAACCAGCATTTTCTAAATGACCGATTCTATATGTTACAGAACTATGCATGGCTTTAAGAGCTACTGAAAGTGACATACCAAGGGATTTTAATCTAACAGTGTATGAAAATCCATTGTTATTATTTTAGATTTCACAGCAAAATTTTAGAAACTACCTATTGTTAAATATTGGTATAATATCAAAGAATGTATCTATCTGAAAAGATATAAAAGTAATTCTCCCATTTCTAATAGGTATCTGTATGAGGCTAGACAGCGAATTAGAACAGGATGTTTTCATGAAATTTCTTAGTATTATAATTATCTGCATAAAAAGTGTAATTTACATTAATATGCACTAGTTTTACATTATTTTGACATAAGTTACTATTCTTTTACATTTGCAGGTATGATTTCTTAAAACAAAATATCTATAGATACAATGCACATAATCAGAAGCTGTTAGGAATCCACAGTAATTTTCAAGTGTTAAGTAAAGATCTTAGGCCAAAGAATTTGAGAACTACTGTAATGAAGTAATATTCCTCATATTGGCCAATCATAATTTCAGAAAAACCATTTGGTACCACTTAGGAAGACTACAGAAAAAGAAGTTCGTAAGAAAAGAATGCAAAATAGGTTTAAGGAGTTCTTATTTGGAAAATGTAACAAAGGAATCTAGCCAGTGGCAGTGAAGTGCTCCCATGAAATTAGCATCCAGAAGAGGAGCCTGTGTACTGTACTAGAGTTTTAGGACACTGTAGTACAGGAAAAGACAGAGACCAGCGGCGCTTCTGCTCCCTACTCTCGGGAGCTTCCACAGCAGTGGAGACGGCTCAAGCAACACCACAGCTCTGGGGAAATGAACCCAGAGAGCTGGTTTAAGGAGGCCTGGGTACTAGCTTTAAGACAAAATAACTCAAATGTGAAAGTACCACAGTAATAATAACTAGTACTGTCGGACTGCTCCTCTGGCAATATAAAGCACATATAAAGCATTTTATTTATCCTTCCAGCAACAAGTAACACTCTTACACCAAACAAGTTACTTGCTCCAGGTCATTTAGCTAGTAATGTCAGAAAAACAGAAATCAGAATCTGTCTGAAGTTATTGCTTATACAGCATTAACAACATGCATAATTAATTATTATCAATTTACCAGTTTATTAGGCAACAAATACTGTAGCTTGACCTCAAGAGATAATAAAGCATATAACTTTTACAATAAAGTAAAACAAATACACTGAATACCAAACTGGCACAGACTGTAATTGGTAAAGAAATTAAATAAAGGCCACCGGGAATCTGAATATTTCTAAAGAGTGGGGAGACACAGGAGCTGGACACCTTAACTAGAGGAAGACAAGAGAGTGACAACATAGTAAGTAACTCAGAATGAAGCAAAGCACAGGCACACTCTACAAGGAAACAATGCACAGAGTACCAGTGATGAGAAGAGCTGCACAGGAGCAGGCCTCACTGGGTCTGGGTCAGCAAACTATGAACAGTCCTTCCTATCAGGGTTACAGAACTATTTCAATTTTTTCTACTTCAAAATAAATTACTATATAAAATCTTACATACCCTTCTTAATAGCTTTGTACTTTTCTTCATTCTCCATAAAATTAGGATCCATCTTGAAAACATCTTAAAAAAATAAAAGTGAAGTGTTTATTTTCTGTATTTCTATCTGTCGGCGTCCCGTTCCTTACCCTTCACTCCCTAGACTTACTCAGAACATCTTCTGGATTATAGTCATCCTCCAAAGGGAGCATATGGGTGAACTGATCGTCTTCTTCAACTAAGTCAAGTCCTTCTAGGATGACTGGGTGGTCCTTGAATCCGTCCTTCCGCACGGCAAACATCACTTCAATCATATACTGAACTCTTTTGTCAATTTCAGATTCATGCAGAATATTTCGAAGGCGTTCAAAGATCGCTAAATGAGAAAACAATAAAGTAAGCAATATATGTTCACAATTCTCTAATAAAAACATATCAGAATATACAAATCAAGAATATACACTGACCATTGATTCCTCTGGGTGACACTTGTGTTAATTTGAGGCCACATTCCTTGAGAAAACCAATAGCCACTTCAACACTGTCATCTGTTGGTCTTTCCAGGAGCAAAGTGAGCATCTCTAAGCATAAAACTTCATGTGCCTTATAAAAATGTAGACATATGGAAGAGAGTAAATTTTTGTGTGTATTATCCTACTGTTGATAATTTAAAAAATTAGTAAAACCGGTTTTGAACAATGACTGTATTGCTCATATGATACAATGTTTCTATCACTTGCATTATGTGTTGGGGCCAGTGATACAGCTCAGTCGCACAAGCACCTGCCTGGCAAGCACAAGGCCCTGAGATGATTCCCAGTACAAAAAAAAAGAAACCTTGATCAACACTTTCATTATGTGTCCGTTAAGAATTTACACATTATTCTAAAATCTTAGCTTACTATATACTGAATATAACCATTTCAGTTATCCTCAGAAAAAATATTCCAGACATTACATAAAGGAAATGCCATAAAATCACACTATAAATTAAAAATCATGTACTAATTTTTAATGATAATTATTTTCATAATATATCTATTTGCCAATTCATTATATAAGCAACTCTGTTAAATAAAAAAATAGTCCTTAAATTACATGAACACTAATTTTATCACAAAATAATTTTTTGATAACAGCAATAGCTTTGAATATTTATTTTAATTAAACAAAACTACATAGCCATGTTCAAAAATTAATATTTACATGCAACGCCAGGTAGAGTGGGGAATAAAACGCTACAGAACAGCTCTACTGTGAGAAGAAAATAAAGTAGAAAGAATGTTGAAAATGCTACTGAAATGCCTTTGTAGTTCAGACCCTTATTTGAGATAGAGAGGGAAGAAGTCCAAATCTCAACTCAGGAGAGTATCTCCTTAGCACTGCGTGCAACATCAAAAACAGTGTGAACATCTTGTGGTTGGAGAAGAGCTGTCAAAATACCTTAATTACTAACAAGAAAATGCTGCCCTGCACCCACTAGGAAGAGGCAAAGTACTGTTTAACTGTTTGGTGCAATACCAAGATTCTCCAATGTAAGTGTAACATTACTCAAAACCAGAAACAACTCTGTTGTTACAGGTATGTAAAATTAAATTTCCATAGGCTTAAGTAGTAAGTTGTCTTTATAATATGATGCTAAGTTAAAATCTAAAAGATCTTTAAGAGCAGACACTAGAAAGAAGAATTAAACATTAACATTAAAAAATAAAACTGTAACTTCAAAATTCTTATATGCAGCTAGTACATTAAAAATGATAATATATAATATATAACTGAAAAAAACTCTTGAGTATAAAACAAAAAATTTTATACTTTTTTCAAGGTTAAACAGAAATTAAACTGAACCCAACAAAATAGCAGATGAATAGAAAATAAAAAAACTTATTATTTGCACTTAAAACATTACAATTATTTAATTTACTATATTTTATAAATACCTATTTCCAAGTCAGACTTATTTTCTCTTTTTGGTAGAACAGTGAATGTGATTTATTATGCTCTCATGAATGCCAGGTACAGAGAAACGGGTGGAAAAAGTAAAGCTATTTGTATCTTGAAAAGATTAAAATTAATTCCTGATATTTTATAAACTCACTAAAAACATGACTGCAGTTGGGAGGCTGCAGTTTTCTCCAGATATTTATTAGGGTCTCTAGAACAGCAGGCACAGAGAGAAAAAAAGGGAAGATAGAAACTTTACTGCTTTAGGAAAGAACTGGATCACAACCTTTGAAAAACTCTTTTGTAATCAAGTCAACAGGTATTGAGTTATATCAATTTGAAGAAACACCTAAAATTATTGTAATTCCTATTTCTATTAAAAATAATAGATGCATTCATTAAAATAATAGCAGCACTTGCCAAGTACTATAAATTACAACAAAAACACATGTATGACTCAAGTGGCCCCAAGCCCACAGCCTAATGCCAGTGAACAGGAACACATTTTGATGTTAATTTCTTACCACATTTTGGTTAATAAGATGTGCCACAAATTTTGAAGCAGTCAGGCAAAGTTGCTAAAAAATGAAAGTAAACACAAAGTTAATCCAAATCTAAGACACTCTTAACACAGTAACACACAAGGATCATTTTAATGAAGGTAATATGGAATAGTGCCGTTACTATGTAACTGTTGGTCCACAGTACCAGCCATTACTTTTGTGGCTCAGCACTCAGTAGTGGCCAGAGCACATGTAACAGAACAAAAAAGTGACCATGAAGTAGTTTTTACTAAGCATTCCTACATAGGAATCAGTGTTCCTTACTGTTGTTGATATTGGTTTACTGGTCTACACCTATGTCACAGTCTACTTACTGAGCCATTCATATGTACCTTATCATTTCTTCGATAGCCTTTTCGAAAATTAAGAATTAACCTCTTGAGGATTAATTCTCCAATTTGTGGAAATTTTGAGTTGATAATTGCCACCAATGCTGCATAGACATGCGTGAAGATTGGAGATGCACTCTGTGCTTGTAGAACAGACCTGGACAAAAGTCCTCTGTTTAAACAGAACAGAAAGGAGCAAAAACCAATTTAATTAGGAAAAAAATACTTAAAACCCAATAACATTATTCCTTGTAAACTATCATAATAGATAAACAAGGACTGAAGTTGTACTACTTTATGTAGGGAGTGAGTTTATCGACAAATAAAAGTGCTTTTGAGAAAACAAAATTTGATTTTGTGCATTTATAAAATAGAATGAGATTTTAAAACAATTTTCTTACCAAGATTTTCTCTTTCTAAATATAATTCCTTTGATTCCAATCCTACTGCTACACCTAATCCTGAATTTCAGGATTTTAAAAACTTCACAAAAATAATACTTAACATTTTCAAAAAAGTGAAGCTAAAGTACAAAATCTAGAAAACACAAAGTTTCAATAACGGGTCTATCACTAAATAAAAATAATTCTGTGATTAAAAACAAAGTTTGGCTGTTTTTATCTCTCAGTTTAATTTTAGAGTAATAAAAATGAAGGTCTGGAATACTCCTATGAGAAATAAGCACAATATAATCACTGCAAAATTTAAATAATGACAGGAAAATAAAAGATACCTACTTGACACTTCAAAATGGTCACATTTTTATATGCGTATTGATGAGAAAAGGGACATGCAAAATGGAGTAACTCAAGCTAGTTTTTATAATATAATGACAAATAATCACTGGATTGCGAAAAGATAGGGAAAATATATCTTACCAGTTGGGGTTATGTATGACAACTGAAGAGAGTGTAGCCTATAAATTGTGAGACCATAAACAATCTTCAAACTGCTCTAAGGCTATTATTTTCCGTCTAACACGGGGACGGCTTTGCCTGTCTTTGAGGACAGTGGATGTCTTCTCTTGGTCAACTTTTTGTACCTGTACAATATGCTACCCTTAATCTCCTCAGGTTTTCATTCTTGCTTTTTCTAAGATGACAGTGACATGACAATAGGAAAGAGCCCCCAGATTTTAAAATACTAGATATATGATATTTTGTTTTTTAAACTTAAAAAAAAAAAACTGCATAAAACCTAATTGAAATCGATGAGTAATTATCTTTTCCTTCCATTTTACTGCTCATCTTTCCTATTCCCCCTCTCACGTTTATTAGAAATTAAAACAGAATAAAGACTACAATGACAAGCCTGTGGCTAACATTTTACTCAATCGTAAAAAGCTTAAAACTTTTCCTCAAAGATCAAGAACAAGAGAAGGACACTCCTGACTTCTATTCAATACAGTACCAGAAGCCCTAGCCAGAGAAATTTCACAGGAGAAGAAAAACAATACAAATCTGAAAAGTGCCAGTGTCACTGTGTGCAGACAACATGAATTTACCTGTAGAAAACTCTAAAAACCCCATTTAAAAGCCTTGGAACTGATAATGAACCCAGGAAAGTGGCAGGACATGAAAATTTGTAGCTTTATTTCTAGAAGCTAACAACAAACTATCCAAAAAAGAAAAAAGATACTCCCCTTTATAATACCATCCAAACAACAACAAAAGCTTAGCATTACGTGTAACTATGAGGTGAAACATGTACAATCAAACTACATAAATAAATGGAAAGGCAGCCTGTGCTCTGGGATTGCAATAATAAATCTTGGGAAAATATCCATGCTACCCAAATCAGCCTATAAATTCAATGCAATACCAATCAAAATTCTAATTTTTCACAAAAATAGAAAAAAACCCTAAAATTCATATGGACCAGAAAGATTCCATAGTCAAATCTTTAGTAAAAATGCTGTATACTCTACCAGACTTTGTAACCTAGTACAAAACTGTAATAATCAAAACAAAATGGCACAGGCAGAAAAACAGACAGAGACCAACAAAGAACAGAATGGAAAGTTGTACATCTATGAATTTACAGTCACTAGATTTTTGACAAAGGTTTTGAAACACATGACGGAGAAAAAGACAGTCTTGTCTACAGATCGTGCCAGAAAATCTAGATTCTCAATGCAAGAACAAAAACAGATCCTAATTTTATACCATATATAAAGACTAAAGTATACCAAAAACTGTAAAACTACTAGGGGTAAAGCTCCATGATAATGGTTTGGGTAATGACTTTTTGGATACAACCCTAAACACACAAAAACAGAAATAAAAACAGACAAATGGAATCAGATCCCTTGAAAACTACACAGCAAAGGAAACAACCAACAGAATCAAGAGATGGTGGACAGAATGAAGACAGAACATACATCTGAGAAGGGGATAATATCCAAAATATACACGGAACTTGCAGAAGTGACAGTAGAACTCAATTTAATAAATGAGCAAAGGACCTACATAACACTTCTCAAGAGAGGACATTACCTACCATCAAATGTTAAATGAAAAAATGCCCTAAAGTAAAACTAGAGCTCTCATGATTCAGCAATGCCACTACTGTGTGTGTATCCAAAGGGTGAGAACGTAGTATCATTTGTTGCAGTGTTACTCACCATAGCCAGTGGAGTAAGTAACCTTAGTGTCCACGGAGAGATGAACAAAGAAAATGTTGTATAAATATACATATAGGAAAATGGAATTATTCAGCCTTAAGAAGAAAATCCTGTCAATTCTTACAGTATGAATGCATCAAGAGGATTCTTTGTTAAGATATGCAAGCCAAAAGCAGAAAGACAAGCATCTTTTTACAGCCTAACTTGCGGCACCTAAGAAACTTGAAGTCGTAGAAAAACAATGAAATAGCCATGTACCAGAGGCTGGGGATGATTCAGGAGACGGTGCTCAGCAGACAAAATACGGAGGTTAGACAGGAGAAATAAGCTCAGGAGATCCACTGTACACCATGGTGACTATAGTTCAGTGGTGGTACACTGACGGCCATGTGTTACTGTGTTTTTCTTTGAAGATAAATACGTTGATGTAGAGTTAGTTTTCCTAAACTGAAACCTCAGTATTCAGGTTTAATTGCAGTGCTGGCACTTTGCAATAAATAAGTGGGTTTTGACTTGCAGTCTGGCATTCAGTCTCTAAAAGATTCACCATCACTGCAATAGTTAATAACAACATATTATATGAAAATTACTAAAGCTTTCACAACAACAATAAGTAAGCATGTGAGGTAATAAAATAGTGTGATTTAGCCATTCCGCAGTGTATACATATATCGAAAGATCGTGTACATCATAAAAATATAATTTTTACCTATAACATTTACACTGATGTAAATTTCAAGACATTAAATTGGTCTGAGGTAATATATTTTCATATTCATTACTTCTTATGGATTGACATTATTGGAGGTATTCAACAAATAAACGTTTGTGCAAAATCATGTGACATCCAAGCTTCTCAGCAAAACTTCCACAAAATCTTTTCACAGTGAGGTAAAATTATTTCTTAGCTGCCAACATATTTATAAGAACTTCATTTTAAGTAAGTATCTTGATCACCTTTAACAAAAATCAATTACTGCTCATGTAGATAGTTTCTTTGAAAAATTTCTATGAAATACAATAAATTACTATGAAATACAATAAAAATGGCTAATACTTGCCTTCCTCTGACTATATTTTCTTGAAGAAGCTCTTGGATGATGATACTTATATTGGAAATGTTGACTTTGTTGATAAGACCATTGATTGACTTCTTTAGGGCCTCCCAGCTCATCCTCTGATATGCTAAGCTAAAAAAGAATGGGTATCAATAAAAATTAAAACTGTCAGTAATTATAATAAAAGGCTGTAAGAACATAAAAACTAGCATTCTTTTTAACATTTTCACAAACGATGCCAAAGTATTATAAAATAAATGACTATTGGAATAACAGATTACATTGAACCATATTTGGTTTACTATTCATATAATACTGAAATACAAGTGCACCACCCTTTCTGGTAAGTTAATGTAAGAATATATAAGGATGCTTTGTTTTTATGTCCATGTATATTGTGACATAAAACACTTATTAGTCAGATTCAGTATGTACTCAGGGGCCGGAGAAATAGCTCAGTGGCATAGAGCTTGCCTGGAAAGGGCCAAGTAATGAGTTCAATTCTTGGATCACCAAAAAAAGTAAAAAGTAAATTAAAAAAGAGATTTAATACATGCTCATTTTGCATTATATTCCACTTACACTTGCTTTCATGGAAGCCTTTTAAAATAAATCCAGTTAAGAAATTTTTAAATTATAAGGGGCATCCAAATGTAAGCCACAAAAATGAAATTTTTATTATGAATTCTCATAAAATAACAAATCAAGTGATTTAAACTACAAAGAAATGTAATAAAAACAGAACAGGGGAAAGTCACACAGAATCTTGTGGCTGAAATACTGTTCTAAGGATTTTGAAAGACTATGTTTATGCAGCAGTCCCACAGTTACACCAGCTAAATGCTATGCTGCTTTCAGCTTAGATTAGTATATGAATTGTTTAGCATCTGTGCGTTTCTTTAGGCTGAACTTGGCAATGTCTGTGCTCTTTCAAAGTTCTAAAATTGTATGGTTTGTACAACTGTTTACCTGTGGAATTTAATTTCAGCTTCAAAGAAGTCTTAACCATTTTTCTTCTATACACCTTTCTGGAAGTTAGGTGAAGCCAGTAGGCTTCTTGAAGAATATACAATAAACAGAATTACAAATGGTGTTTCCAAAACATGAAAAAACATCAGCTTGACATAGTACTCTATAAACTTCTTAGCACATTCAATGCCAAGGTCGGGGATAGGGCTAAGACTAATTAATTTCCCAGTAGCCTGTCCGGAAACACATGTAAGATATCCAAAACAAATAGACTATTAATACTACAGTCTGTAGCCTATATTCCCAATAGAAAGGGATGCTAAAGTTTACATCTTGGTAAAAATAAAGAGCAATTTTCCCTCATCAACATCCTGGATTGAGCCTGTGAATTCTACCTGTGGATCTCTCCAAGTCTCTACGCCACGAATCCCTGCAGCACTCCAGGGAGGACTGCTGAATGCAGGGCTGGCACACAAGAGCACCCAGCACTGAGAATGTCCCTTCCCAACTGCCAGGAGACTGGGGCTCAAACGCTGCAATTAACGCCGTTCTAGTCCTGAAGGTTTTATCTCAATTCTTCATAGTTCAATTCTCTTTTGGGCTAATTCTTAAAACAGTTTAGGGGCTGGGGATATAGCTCGGTGGCATAAGCGCCTACCTGGCAAGCTCAAGGCCCTGAGTTCAATCCCCAGTACCGCAAAAAAAAAAACAAAAAAAAAACCCAAAAGAACAGTTTAGGTTTCATTTATATAAGGTTCTTAAGTACTTTACCATCTGTCGTTAAAAACCCCATGAAAAGAGTAGGAACTGCCCCTTACCTCACCTCCAGTGTCTTTCTTACAGTGAAGCTAACTTCCACCCTGACCTACTTAGCATCCAGGCACCATTTCAACCTGGCACCATATTTCTCCTAGTTATCTTCTCAAATCAGTTGAGGGGGAAAAAAGTCTTGAAAATTTAGTTGCACTTTCCTCAACAGCTTTTTACCATGGCAATTATTTGGGAAAGGGTGTTTTCCATGTGAATGTTCATGTGTCAATTTTGTTTGCTTTAGAATAGCAAAAAAAGTAGTCTAAGGTGATATAGTCTAAAGAAAAGGAGAAAAAAGAAAAGTGCCGTCTCATTTTACACATCCGTACAGCGATGAACCATCACTTCTTGTGAAGTTTTACCGCAACGCAGCCACCCATTTTGTTTCCAGGTTACTTATGAATGTTTTACACTACAGCGGTGGAGTTAGGTAGCTGCAACAAAGGCTGAATAACCCACAGCCTAAACTATTTACTCATTGGCCTTTTACAGAAAAAGTCTGCGGGCTTCCGGCTGGTTTAGTACAACCAGAAAGATCTGCTTTAAATCTAAAATATCAATAATATGCTTGATTATTTACAAAAAACGTATACTACCAATAATTTGAAAATACTTTAAAAAATGAATAATCTTTTCCTCAAACTTTTCATTCATGCAAAACAAAGAAGTATGTTAATGTCAGGGCAAGTGGTGCGCTGTGCACCAGTGCAGCGCAGTCTGGAGTAGAGATGCCTGTAAATTAAAGTCTCTGTTATTGAGGGTTAATGTCTATTCTTAACAGTCAAGGCTAACCAGAACATCATTTATCTGTTTTATAAGGAAGATGTCACTGCCTCATAAACTATCAACATGCCTGTTTTTATCTGTGATCTGTTCTTGCATCATCCTGAGTTTTGCAGGAGGAATGTATGCTCCACCGGTGCGAGTAAGGAGAGGATCCAGCTCATCTTTCTTCTTCTTTGTAGCACCCTCATCTTGAACCGAACTCTGGTTCACTGAGGCTTCTGGGCTTCTTCTCCCTGGAGAAGCAGATTCCCGGGACCTTTTCCTATCCATTTCTCTTTCTCTTTCTCTGCGTTTT
The DNA here is from genome assembly GCA_004027595.1 of Dinomys branickii. Taxonomy (NCBI): domain Eukaryota; kingdom Metazoa; phylum Chordata; class Mammalia; order Rodentia; family Dinomyidae; genus Dinomys; species Dinomys branickii. The sequence goes on from PVLD010002117.1 coordinate 43,316, forward strand.
TCTCGGTTCCTGCTTCTGTAATATTATTTTGAAAAGGAGAAAAGACACTATAAAACACATTTTTCCAATGAATTGAACAGCAAATGAACGAGACTACAAGTGGGTCTCAAAAATTCAGAACAGGAAGAGTAGTTTAGGCTGATGAAGGCACTGTTTACTGGAACAAAATGTAACTTACACTAGGGCAGTGATGGCGAACCTTTCAGAGCTTTCAATGATAAAGAGCCAGCCGGCTACAACATGTGGGCCATAGGTTGGCCACCACTGCATGAGAGCTCGAAAGCTTTACAGAATTTACAGCAGGACCAAGAAGGGGAGTGGAAAGGGAAGCGGGAGGATAGGCTTTGCCACTAACTGAAGAGAGAATAACTACTGAAGAACCGAGCACAGGTATTAAGCCCCAAGTGAACAGATCAGGAAACATAAAGGTCATGTGTGACACTAGTTGGAAAGATGAGTTTGCGTCAGAGTGAACTTTTAAAAAAGACAACCAACAGACTTACACTGGAGATAATGGTGAATTGTTAAAAATTTCTGAGTGGAAGAGTGACATGAAAATAGTGTTTTAATCTCAGCACTCAGGAGGCCAAAAATGGCAAATGTAGATCTAAGGCTGCCATAAAAAATGTAGTATTTAAAATTGTTTCTTGATAGAATGAATGTGTTCATTAACAAGCTCAGAGGCTCCTGGTCATTTTGAGATGAAAAAAATTTTCTAGCCACAATTATTCTTCCCTCTAATATAGGTGATTATCTTTCTTAAGCTAACACTCTTAGAACAATTGAGTATTGTTCTCCGAAACCATTAAGAACAAATAAATAATAGTCCTGACTTTTACTCTTTCCCCAAGGAAGAATGCTTGTCCAATTAGCTGTTTTCTTTTACACTGTCTTAGAAACTCAGATCATTTTGTTCATGTATTATGTGAGACAGTGATCTGTACAAATACACTAAATAAAAGTAGGTTTTATGTCACCATTACATCCCCAGAAAACTATAGGTTTTAGCAAAATCCAAAGGGTAAGTTTGAGAAACATGAATACAACTTAGGTACAGTTGTTTTAAAACACAATAATACAATAATGCTTACATGAAGAGAGAAAAGCAGCTATCTACTCAGGCAACAGTGGAGGAAACATTTTGAAAGAGAGAGACTGCCAAGGAGAACCGACAGACTGTACATTCTAAGAGGGAAGAGAGGGCACAAAGTGGTTTCAGATATAAACTCCCTCCAGTCATAAAGGCAAATCCAAAATCTACCGAGTTGCATCTTACTGTGAATGCAGCATGTTCCAGAAGAAGTGATAGCACAGAGTTATGGACACTGGTTATGATTCTTCTAAAACCAAGTAACACAGCTAGCTCGGTGATCACAGCCCTTTACTATTGTGTTTGTTCTTTTTGCAGCACACAATGAATAGTCTTAGTAGAAACATTTGTTATCTTCAAATGTTTTTAGACTGTGAGCCTTCATATTCTGCATAATACCTAGACTGTTGTTAACAATGTGATTGTGTGGGTCCCATGAGATTTTATTTATACTCTGATCAAACATAAAGAATTGTGCTGAAGTTCTACAGTCAGGGCTTGCAAAAGAACAGCCCTACCCCAAACATCAGAACCCTGTGCTTTGGAATAAAAAATGAGCTCAAATTCTAGTTTCAACAACTAGTAGTACATAGTTAGCTGCAAGCTCAGTGAGTTACTTAATCACCTCAAAGCCACTTCCTATTTGTAAATCAGCTTGCCAAATAAAATTGGAGTAGCTGTTTTTATTAAGGCATCATTTAAGATAATGGCTGGTGAGCCTGGCTTTGTAGGATAATTTGATCTGACTTTCTACGATTAGGTATACATTAGAATGTAGTCAGAGGAAATGCTGATATCAAATAATGTACTTAGCTAAGTACAGTGCAGAGGAATCTGATCACAAGTACACTGGGGCTGAGTCTTGGTGGTTGTCTGGTGGTAATGTGTAACGTATCAACAGGACATAGATCTTAGCAAACTATACAACACGAGAGGCAAGCTGTGGAAGCTGGGCGACCACTAAGTACAAACAGAGAAATCAGAACAGCTGGCTTTAAAATGATGACAAAGGTAGGCAGAGGTCTACAAAGGGACAGTGAAAATTACTGAAGGAGAAAAGCAAACTTACAAGACAGATCATAGTTTCTTTGTAAAATATTAGAATTTCTTAGTTTTGTCAGATTAATTACAAGCACAAGATCAACCAGTTTGTACATCAGGGAAACCAGAATTCTACTACTTTATACATGCTATTCAAAGTGCCATTGGTTCACTGCTTATCCCTATTCAAATAAATATCTTAAAAATGTATCTTCAAGTTTTTATTTTCTGAGTAGTTACTATATTGAAACATGGTAGTTAAAACAGAATTTATTCTTAAATGTAATACATCGGACAAGACAAACATTATCACACTAATTTTATAGATGAGGAAATGGAAGCTCAGAAGAAGTTGGTAAGAACCTACCAATTTGGATAACTAGTAACTCAGATTTGAACTCTAGTATGTAGCAATACAAAATCTGTACTCTTTCAGTTATGCAACACTACCTTATTAAAATGGTTAGAACACAGACAGTCCAAAGTCAGTTTCAAATGACCAGTCAGTTGTCTGCAGCACTAGAAGCGGGGGTACATGCAGGTTAAGAAAGTACTATCCATCCAGTGCTTTCTGCAGGAAGCAGCTGAGACTTATTTCTATCTCTTGCAGAATTCCAGCTCACCTCTTTTCCCTGTACTGAGCATCCTCACAAATGCACACCTACTTTAAGACTGCTACCACAATTACTGAGAGTTTCTTTCCCCAAATGCATTAAGTAACTTTTTTCTCCACTATGCTTTCTCTTGAGCAAATACAGAGATCTTTTTCCTTAGAGGTTTTAAAAGGCAATTCTAAGATGCTGGCTTCTAATATTCTCACTGAAAAAACTGTTACCTACTTATCCAAGAGAACAAAGAATTAAAAATAAGTGCAGAACAATAACAAAGGCTTATAATACGCTGCTTTCTTTTGAGTAAAACATGAATGGCTCTTATATCTGACTTTTCTTAAATGACTCCTTGTAATTTTCAAATACTCCCATTCCAAAGTTTTAGGCCTTGAAGAGGAGATACCCGCTCTCCCTTCAGCGCCCTTACCCATTTCTCAACAAGATAAATCTTGTAAGTCCTATTGGCTGCAGGAACAGGTGACTAGCTAAGCTTTCCAAGGTCCAAGTAAACATCATTTATGCTTAGAAAAAAAACCTACAAATTAGTTAACTCCATTCTCAGTATCCCTCTACAAGAAAAATTTAGATAACTTTTTGTTATACCACATAGGTTTCATTTAGTAAAGAATTTAAGAAAAAAAAAAAAAAAAAGCCAAGCCCTCCGTCAGCATAAAATATATAAAAGTTTGGGCTGTAGGTCAGATACACCTGGACTTGCCACCGTTGTATTTCAAAAATGCAAACCAATTCCCGAACTTGGTTAAGCGTTAGTTCCTTTAGCTGTGAAATAGGTATAATAGTATATAGTTCATATATTTAATGTAATAAGGAAATTCAATGAAGCATTTATTAGAAAGGTGGGTACTTAAAAATAATTAATGTTATTTGCTGTTCATATTGTTTTTATTTTTTTAGAAAAGGAAAATTTAAGCAAATATAATTTTTCTATAGGTATAATTTCCAATACTAACCGTGATTCCATCCCACCATCATAAGAATATCCTCTTCTCGAATGTTCATAGTCTGACCTGCTGTAATCAAAGTAATCTCTATCCTGGGGGGACCTTTCTCGTTCTGCGTATCTAACATATGGAATAAAAGAACCACAGTCATAAGTTAAAATTAAGTATGTCATAAATAACTAGCAAAGTCATACACTGGCAAGGCTATAACAACTCTATGAATGAACAAAATCTTGTCAAACTTTTTAACAGTTCATTTTCCTAATACTTGCTCATTCAATAAGGATTACAAAAACTTTCAGCTCGTGTACAGTAAAACAACTCCTGAAATTCATTTACCCAAACTTGTTCACACTGATTCACACTGTCCTTCATGAGAGAAGTATACCTGGAGATCACATGTAATTGGCAAGGAACAGGCTATCCTACAAAATAAGTCCTTTGCCTTTCTAGCTTATTTAGCAAAGCACTGAACAAATGAGATGACTGTCTGTCTGGTCTCCAGGAGGACAAACTACTTCAAAAGATTAGTGCTTATCAACCATTTTTCTTAAAACTGCATTATCAGATAATCACAAAAATGGACTGAAATTATTACTGAATAAACATGGATAGCATTAGCTCTATTATCTGAATCTTGAAAGTCAATAAAATAAGATTTTAAGAAGTTAATATGTAGTATACAAGGTAACATAATCCAATATTTAATATACACATCTACAGTTAAGTTAAACACAGAAGTATAATGATGTATGCTGTCTATATAGAAAGTGAGAGATGTATGTTTTCATACAGGGAGTAGTTAATTTTTGAAAGCAGTTACAACCCAGGGCAATGAACCTGAGGTGTACAAAGTGTTTGGACAGGTATTTAGCAGCATGCAGTATGAATAAAGCACACAGGGGGTAAGGCTGTTTCTCCCTTTGGAAATAACAACTATTATTATTATTTGTACTGCTGGGTATCAAACCCATGGCCTCATGCACATCAGGCGAGTGTTCTACTACTGATTATATTCCCAGCTCACAGAAATTATTTTTAAAGGTCCTACCTTAACTGTAGTCCTCATGTGAAAACATGACACATATTAATGCGTCTGGACTGCTGACCTTAACCTAAGTATGATGGCAGTACGCACAGAAATATCTTATAAACCATAAAGAGTTGTGTAAATATAAAGAACAGCAGTCACAGCAGAGGCAGCACTTCACTGTCTACCCTAAAAGTAGGAAACTAAGACTAAATTATTGTACACACTTAGTATAAAAACAAATTCCATCATACTTAAAGCATTTCAAACTCTTTACCTGTCTTCAGGAGAGGAGGTCCTCTGATAAGAATTATAGTTTTCTCTTCTCTCATGACCAGAAGAATGCTTTCAAAGAGAAAAACGAAGAGGGAACGTTTCAAAAATTATTTATGTTAAAACTACATGGACAAAAAAAAAACCAAAAAAACAAAAAACTATATGGACAGTGACTCTCTCAGAAAATTGCAAATACTTTAGAAATGATTTCAAAACTCTTTAAAGCATGAGAATAAACAGTGTTACTTAAACAGATAAAACTCTTCTAACGCTGCCCTCACCTCCTATCTGGCTTATGAAAGCCACAAATTTAGTACAAGTTATTGAATTAGGACATAATAAACAGCTCAAAGCAACTGACTAACATGTTTATAAAAAGTTATTTTTTACTTTCAGCAAACATTACTTGAGTGTCTGATATGTTTCATACTTGTTAAGTTCCAGAGAATTAAGGAAACATGACTCTCAAGAAACAGGTTTATGCCAAATCCCCTAAGAAACAATTACATCTGCGTACATTCAAATCAGCAATTTCAGGTAACATAAGAGCGAAACAACATGATGTGAGCCACCCAGTTTGAGCACGTACCCTATTTCCAATTACATTAAAGGAAACCAAGTATTTATTTCATATGTATAGGTAAATTATTTTGTATAACTAGTCTATACTGATATTGATGTCTTATTTTCTTAGAACTAAAATTATTTTAACTAACTTTACTGTAAGAAAAAGTGTTAAAGTATCTTAATCTTGAAAGCTAAAAAAAATTAAATGAGTTAACTTCTTCAGCAAATTTACATGCTTGCCTCCTTAATGAGAAAAAAACATTTAAAAATAGAAAATTATTCTGAAGAGTAATGTAAATAAACAAGTTCCAACTTCTGTTTTATGATGATCTAATTAACTGCAGTTTGAATCTAACATTATCACAAGGAAACTGCCATACAATCTCATTAACTATTGACTAGTTTGAACAGTATGCCCTAACTAGACTAATCTATGTATGTAAATAAGTATTTAATTAAAATGTGTAATTTAAAGTAGCTGTAGTTTGGTTGTTACTTTACACTAAATGCAACCATCCCAAAAATCCTTTCCTTAATAGGTATGACAAAGTATATCTAAGTAGTAGCATAAAAAGTATTAAAAATTTCATTTAAACACCATGAAGTAGGATTGCTAATAGATACGAAATAGCTTTCTACAAAATTTTACATTAATAATCTAAGGTAGGGGCTGAGAGTGTAGTTCAGTAGCTCAGCATGTATGGAGCCCTGGGTATCATCACACACACACACAAACCCAAACACACTCTGGGTCAAATACACAGTACAAGAGACATCTGCACAAATACTAGCATAAAAGACGGCATTTATACTGGTCATTTATTATAAGGGGTACCAGTCCTATATAGATATTTTGAAGGCTACAAAGGAGGAAAAGACTAACAAGGAGCTTATGACTTTGTAGGAGAGAGACAATTATAAAGATGTCCACGATTAAACACATTTCACAGAAACAGGAAGAGACAGAGAACAACAAAATTGCATTATCTATTTTTTCTTTTATAAGACAAGGCAACTATTTTGACTACATTAGAGAGAAAGTCTCAACTCTATGCTAATCATTTTTAACACATCTTGGGAACATCTGTTGTGAACAAGAGAAAGAGACCAAAAACACTGAAGTTGTGATTCAGAAGGATTTGTAAATACGATCAAGCAAGAAATGACTGGCACGCACAGTAAGCGCTAGCAGGAGAACAGGGAACAATCACTGTGGCAAACAGGGTGGAGTGATGAGCAGAACTTGAACTCAGCTTTGCTGTATGAACAGGATTTCAACAGAGTCAAAGTCCTTAAGAAGAAAGCAGAGGAGGAACTAGATGAGGTGGAAAGCATGCTTCTACGTAACTGAGGAAGCTACGGTAATTCTCAAAAGAAAAACAGGATCCTCAGCTGAAGCCTTATGAGCTTCACACGAGATTCAACATATGTATCAAGGGAACATCTAAGCTGCACCTGAAGTAAGATCAGCCCCTCCCTGTAGCTAGTAGCTATCAGTAAGGGGAGATAGAGGCAAACTAAAAAGAGATGGCTGGGGCAGACAAGCCACTAAGCACAAGGGAGGGGTGACCAAAGCCACCCACTCCCAGGTTAGGGGGAGGCCACCGAAGACCGATCAGTACCGTAAGAGGAACACCAAAGCAGCAGCAAAGAAAATCCTGAGAAAGACTATTTCTCTCTCTGTACAAGGCACTAGTCCAAAGGTCTCAGCGCTCTTGTCTAACAAGGCTCAGTCAAATACCAGTTTTGCACAGGTTCCCTTGCTGTCTCCAATCCTACCAAAGTCAGCCACCTAATGGGCTCTCAATAATTTAACCGTTTAAGCCACAATGGACCAATGACTATTTATGGCTTATATCTAGATGTTCTCCCCAAACTCCTGTGGTCATAGGTGGGGGCTTTTCAGAGGTGGCTGGATCTTGGGTGTGTGATACAGGGATCAAGGATGTAATGTTAGGATCAACACTCCCCCACTCTGTGCATGAGTGCTACCTGACCTAAGGGTGGGTAGCCTGGATAAAATATGAGAAACAGAAAGAGGGTCACTGCTTCTCACTGGTTGCTGAAACACTGCTACTTTGCTGCCTTCTGCCTGCCATGAACTGTTTCTCCTCTGTGATTCCCCTCTGCTTTGACCCAGCCAACTATGAACTGAAATCTCTACAAAATGTGAGCTAAATAAACCTCTCCTCCTTTCGCTTGAGTGTTGAGTATTCTGTCTTGGCAATGAGCAACATAACTAAGACAGAATACAAATTCCAAAGACACAGTAAAGGAAGGATCTACTGACAGATGGAATTAGATGAGATGGCAGTGAGCCCCTTGCCAATGCAGATTTTTAACCACAGACTGGATGTGTAATTAGCATGGAAGCCAGAGAGAGTCATCTTGTATCAGAGAGATGGGAAAGATGGCAGCAAAAGTAACTGTGTACCTGGCTTTCTCTCTATTGCCCACTGTCAAAGAGCTTGGAATCTACCAGTTTTCTAAAGAAAATGTACAGGTGTAGAGTGGAGGAAAGGAATGAAGAAGTGCCTATATTTCAATATATCTCACACTCCCTTATTATGAACCTCAACCGCTCAGATCTACTGATTTTCCTTACTTTATCCTATCTTTTTCCTCAGCAACACCAGTCTAGCACTATTCAACTTACTTATGTAACAAGTTCATGATTTATTTTCTGTCTTCTCCTGCTACTAGATGTAAGTTTTGTGAGAAGAAAGATCTCTATTCAGTATTTTTCTCAAAGTGCTTATAACAGTCACTGACACAGTAGGAATTCAGTATGTACGTGCTGAATAAATGAATGTCTAAAGTAAAGTACAGCACAGAATAAAAAGCCCATCTATGCCTATGAAATATGCATCGAGAGGCTCATACTTGAAAGATGTGCAGGAACCTAGGGCAGTGGAAGGAGGGGCATGTCTGCCTTTCAGGTCATATTTTTAGGGAAACTTTCTCCATGAGAACGATGGTGTAATTTCCTGAACCATTTGTTCTTTACTTTCTTTCACATGAGCTCACTTACATGATTCATACAGACAGTGAAGTGCACAGAAAATATGTCCTGTGTATTATCTCAACTGACATTTCATACACTGTTACTACTCTAGCCAAGTGTCAACTTTTGAAATGATACCACCCTAGCATCCTAATGAAATAAAGGCACTGTTACTGAAAGCATATGGTAATTGACTACAAACTTACACTTTCAATCATAAGTTTCAAATACTTACTCTGATCTGTGCCACACTACTTTTCATTTTCTGTTGCCAGCTGATCTAACAAATCAAAACTCAAACTCCTCCAAGTTACAAGTACTCAGTGGTTTGAATTCCTTGATGATTTACTTTTTCTGTCTGCAAACACTTAAGATACAACAAAGAAAGCTTTGTTAACAACAATAAAATGCATGTAAAATAAAAATACATTCTTTCCATACAATGGGCATCTGACTACCTCATTTCTTATAGAATATGCACAGATAACTATAGTTAGATAAACATCTATTAAGAGTTCCACAAAACATTGTATAACTAATACACACTGATTAAAAGGCTCTGTCTTGGTTACTTTTCTCTCTTTGCCGGGACAAAATATCCAACACCCAAAATTAAGGAAGGAAAGGTTTACTTAGCTCAGTTTGTGGAGGTTTTAGTGCATACTTGGCTGGCTCCAAGGTAGAATGGCACATGGCAGAGGGCAACAGTTCATGGTGGCGCAAGACAGCAAAAGTAATAAGGGAAGAGCAGCAGCAAGCAAGCCTCTTTCCCTCCCTCATGTTCCATGCATGCAGGTCTTCCAACCTGTTACAGCCTGTGCAGCGTGGGTGCAGCAGTCACACCCATTATCCCATTGTACTATGAGTCAATGAAAAGCTCTAGAAGCCTGCCCCATGGCTGCATGAGGCTTTGGGGGGACATCTAGACACAAACTATAACAGGATCCATAGAAAGAGAACAAACATTTTACTCTAATGGCTGAGAATAAAAGTTAATAAAAAATGGATGTAACTTTATTGAAAATGTTCTTGGTGAGGGAGACCTATGCCTATATTATGTCACAGTACTGTAATATACACAAATGAACCAAGGAAACAATCATAAGAGAAACTATATAAACTGAATTTTTGCAAAATGCTGAATTGATAGGTACACTCACATAGAACTGCCAATCAAGCATTTTACTGGAATTATATAACTAAATGGTTTATGGAGTAAGGTACAAAAATAAAACAGAAAAAGGAAAAAAAATTAGTGAATAACGAAGAACTGTGCTTAGTGGCAAAATAACTCAATATAACTGGGGGAAAAGTACTTAATTTGACTACTATAAAGAATATTATAGATTAACTGGTCTAGTTTTTTCTTCATTTAACAATAAGAACACTAAAACTCAGGTCATGTAAATACTCTATGATAACAATTAATGATGGACCTACACCTTGAAACCTAGCCTTAAGGATACCCACTTAAGTATTCCTTTCACTAGACTATGCACACAAATAGTTTCAGCACTATTACATGATACACAGCAAGTCACTAAGTCAAGAACATTCTTACAATGGTTAGAACAGAGTAAGATTAGTAAAGGCACACGTAACATACACAAGATTCTTTAGAAACTCATCAGTCTATGAAATACTGTTGCAATCTAGCATTACCACTTATGTAGCTGCAGCTGGAAGATTCTTACAATAGTTAGAACAAAATAAGGTTAGTGAAGGCAACATGCAACAGACACAACTCTTTGCAAACTACGAAACACTGCTGCAGTCTAACATTACAACTTACATTACTGCAGGTGCAGGGAAGCAGACTACTGTGCCTAACTTCACATTATAAGCCACTGCAGTCTCTTTCGATCTGTTACTGCTGCAGTTGTGTGTAAGACTTCTCTGGCTGAAGAGATGGTCCAGAACTTATTTTTATTTGTTTCTTTTTCTTTTAAAGAGTTACTCTGATCCTAAGTCTTAAGTCATGTAACCATATCCCCAGGACAGTTGTGGTTATGCCCACAACCAGGACATTATTGTTTGAACTCAGTTTCAGTGTCTGAACTCTGTTCCAGAGTAACTTTTCCTACCGGATTCTATACCACAGAGAAATCTCAGAATAAAGCATGTAAAAATTACATAAAATCAAATTCTGTGAGAGTAGCAGGGAGACAAGAAATACCCCCTTTCCTTAAATATTCTATTCGGATATAATCCAAAAGTTACAATTTTAATAAACCTGTATTAACAAAAGTCAAATTATAAAAATGAATGTTTCAATGAGGAAAGAGGAGTCTGTAGGCTAGAACAGCAGTGGTGAACCTAGGGCACCACAGCCTACTGCTTTAGTGAGGAACTCAGGGGTAAGTCAACATATATTTCAAATATATCCACCCTATTAATGCACTGGTAAGAAGTTGTAGATGTATATAAGAGAATAACTGTATCAGCAGTTTCTAAAATTGAAAAATTATAGGCACAACTTCTAATTACTTATATAATATTGTTTAATTCTCATAGTTACCTGCTTTGGTGACTTCTTGAGCCTTACTCGTGAGAAAGAGAACTGAGTTATACACAGTGGAAATCATCCCCCCAAGTTACTGGTAGTAAATGGCAGAACTAAAATTCAAAGATAAGTTTATCTGCGCCAAAATCATCTAATATTCCATTCCAATGAAAATACCAATGTTAATAAATTGATGCCAAACTGATAAAATATAAGCACAGTCTCTACTATCCAGAAAACCTTATCCTAAACTGATCTATTTCTTCAAATTTCCAGATAGTAAAGATGTTAATACAATAAAGAAGCACTCTTCCTTTTTGAACATGCACAACAATAACTTCAAAGATTCCTTTATCTAATCAGTACACCTAAAATTCACCATGGCCAGGTATAGTATAAGCAAATAAATCACTCGACTCTATTGTTCAAGACTTAATTGAGTTTGAAGTACCCACAGTAATAGCAAAATTTTTCTTTGCTATTACTCTGGGTACTTTAAACTCAATTTTTCTTCCCAAACTATCAATGTGTTTTTAAAAGCAATTTCTATGTTGTTTGATTTCAAACTGCCCAACTTACTTAAATTTAATGAATTCTCTTTCTGACTGGCCTCATCTTTCCCCTTTTTACCTTTCAGTCTTTGTCTGGCAATCAAGTCTAATCTGCCACATTTCCATGTCTCTAAATGTAAAACATTGTATTCTACCAGTAGACTGCTACTGCAGTTCTAACAAAAATATATAAAGTACTAGTACTATCACTGTCCAGACGCCTACAGAATGTGCCTGTAGGGAAATTCTGATAGTTCAACATATGTGTGCTTGACACTTAGACTAACTGGAAATTCCTGCAATGAGAGCAATTTATCTAAAGTTTATAGCTCTCCCTGCTCTTCTTACCATCACTATGTGGATTTTATGATGAATTATTAAATTTCTCCCCTCGTCACAAGTAAGCAACTCAGCAAAACTATACCTGCTTTCCAGAATAAGGATATCTTACAATAGGGGATGTAGTTGTACTCCCGGGAGCACTAGCTTATATATGATGATTTTTCACTGTTTCAGCAAGCATCAGGACACAAAATCTTTAATAACCTTTGTTAGAAGTAATTCAGACTTTTAGCAAAAGCTATGAAACTGTAAATTCTGAATAATCTCAAAAGTTCAGAACATAAGAAAATATTCAAGTGATGTCTGAAATGCACTGTTTTCTAGATTATTTCAAGAGCAGAACACTTCTACCACTGTTACTTAGGTGTCCTCAATCAGTCTGAGAGGAACTCTATGAAACAGAATGTATAAAACTGCTAAGGGAAAGGGGAATTAAAACAATGACTTCCTTCAGCTTATATCTCTACATTAGACAGACTCGCTGCTGGCTTGATGAATCTGAAACAATGTAACTGTAAGGAACTCCAGGGGCAGAGACCAGCGGATGTCACCAGGATGGTGTAAAGGCAACTTGGGGTGGAATTATTGTGCCAGGGTGCAGGCAGACAGAGGGTGAAAAGGCCGGCTGTCTGGAACAAAGGGAAGTGGGTCCCTTTGGTAGGAACTGAAAGAAGGCTAAAAAAATTGGATGGGAAGATTTTTAATAAACATCTGTGGTCAAAGTTTTCTAGCAGTCCTGCACCTCAGCGTGCAGAGTCCTTGAAGTCTCCAGATGCCCAGGGATCTTCAAAATTCCTTGTCCTATCTAATCTCCTTTACAGCACTCTATGCTTGCAGATGACAGCCTCAGAGCTGAGCTGAGTTTCCTGCTGAGAACAGTGCCTCTGCTGGCAAGCAGGGTGGGGGCATGCTCTCTTAATTTTTTAAAAAACTATTTTCTCGGTACAAGGAAATGTCCCCAAATACTGCTTTTCAACAGAATGTAGGATCTATAAGAGCAGGAATTTGCCCATTTTGTTTCAAATTTTCATCTATCACTTGATTTACAGTATTCATTTCAACTTGAGTTGGGTTTAAACAAAAAGTGTACATGCTGAATTTCTTTACCAATTCATGTAAAAATAAATAATAACATTTCTAGGGCCTATTTCCTACATTCTATCCCCTTTCTTGTTCCCTTCTTTCTTTTCCCCTACATAGCTGAGATACTTTTGGTAATTCCACATTTGATATTTCTAGATCTTCACCTCGCAGTAACCCTGCTTACCCACGGTACTTTGGCTTTCATTCCCACTATAGGACCTCATTTAGCAAGGTTACACAATGACTTTCTGATTGCTAAATCCAGGGAACTTCCTTCTTCTACGAGACAATGCTCTAGTATTTGGTACTGCTAATCCCCTTCTTAAAAGTCCTTAGCTCTCCCCATCTTCATCTGGTTTTCTTTCTTCCTCGCCCACTCCTTTAATAAGTATCTACCACCCGTACAGGTTTCATCTTTGCTCCTGGAGTTGTCTGTTTCACTCATTGCTATATTCTCAACACTAGAGGTTCTCAATACATCTATCTGTTAAATGAACGAGTGAATGCTCTTGGCCTTTTCTTTTTCCATATTCTCCCCAGGAAACTTTACTCCATAGCTTCCTTACTGGTACCATACAGAACGACTTCTCTCCGAAGAGCTCCAAATCTATGTCCAGTTGGCCACAGGAAAGCTCTTACGTGTATGTCCCAAACGTCCTCCAAATGAAGGAAATCCAAACTGGGACTCTCCACCTCCTTCTTGCCAACTCCATTTTCTTCTTGCCAACTCTAGGATATTATCTACAGTGTTTCCCAAGTGGCAGTTTCCTTTCCTCACTCCTGGTCAATGATCAAATCCTGATACCATCTCCTCAGGAAAAAACCACATCTGTCCCTGCTTTCCCCCACACTCTTCTACTGCACACAGGTTTGTGCAAGGCTACACCCAGGGACAATCCCAAAACGAGACTGCCTTAGTTTCATTTTAGAAGGCAGATTGGTTTTATCCTCTTAACACTTATCCTCACGAGATCTTTATCTTTAAGCTCTAAAAACTCTTCTATCTTATTTCTAAAAATATAAATTCCCTATAGACACTACTACCTTCCATTCATGCAGGGCAAAAACATCCTCTGAATATTGGTAAATGAAACTTGTGCTCTCAAATTAAAAGCACATTATGATACATTTAGTTCTATTCCTTAGTTTTCAAACATCCTTTAAAAAAGTTTTTAAAAAAGAATTTTGTCTCTATGCCTATGATCGTTTCTCTACATTTGTTAAATAGAATTTCCATAGTAGCAGTCTCTCTGCTACTAAATAAAATAATCCTAAGGGACACCCTTCCTTCTAAACCCTCACTCACTTGTATTTAGATTCTCCTAACTTGACCTTTTAGTTTCACCATACATTCCTTGGCTTAGAGCTCAGCTGCCTAGCAGTAAGATTTAACTTTATTCAGTAATCCTAACACCGCATTCATTGAGCAGAACCATACTAATTCATTGATCAGTATGGTTTTTCTTGGTCTAGTTATGAAGTATGTACCATCTTTCATAATAAGAACCTCAACAAAAAACCTGAAACTTACAATTTAAATCCGTATCATGATCACCACTCAAAAAATGTCCAGTGCAACCTACAGAATGGGGAAAAAAATTTGCCTGCTACTCTTCAGACAGAGAACTATCATCAAGAATATATAAAGAACTAAAAAAAATTAGATCGGCAAATTTATAGTCCCATTGGAAAAATGGGCATCTGAAATGAATATACTTCTTAGTTAATGAAGTGCAAATGGCCAATAAACACATGAAAAAAAAGTTAAACACAGCTGGCTATTTGAGAAATGCAAATTAAAACAACACTGAGATTCTATCTCACTCCAAAAAGTGGCTATCTTCCAGAAATCAAATAATTATAAATGCTGGCAAAGCTGTAGGGGTTGGTGGGGGACTTCTTCATTGTAGGTGGGAGTATAAACTGGTGCCACTACCATGGACCTCAGAAGGAAGTCTTCAAAAACTAAAAATAGAAATTCCATTTGACCCAACTCTTCCCCTTCAAGGTATTTTCCCAAGAGTTAAAGACATCATATTACAGTGATACACGCACCCCCTTTATACATGTGATATACGCACGTTTATAGCAGCACAACTCAAAAGAGCTAAATCTTAGAAGCAACCTGTCCATCAACTGATAACGAAAATGTGCTGTTTATACACAATGCAGTACTACTGTGCCACACAGAAGGATAGGCTCGAGTTGTTTGTAGAAAAATGGATGTACCTTGAGGCCATAGTGTTAAGAAAATCAGACACACAAGCTTAAATTGTCACATGGATATGAGAAACCCAACATATAAAGTGCAAAGTAAAAGACAACAGCAAAGAATGTGGTAAGAGAAGCAGCTCTAATGCTTCTAATCACCCATTGAATGCTCCCTTTTTCATTTAATCAAGTTTGTATTTGTGGAGGAAGGTCTGCCACATTCTACCAACTGAAAAATTACACAAAGAAAACAGCACCAATAAATGGTGCAGCTGTGTCAATAGCTGATCATTATAATAGGCATTGACTCCAAAGAGTAGTTCCTGAGAAAATGAGGAAGTTAGCAGCCAAAGGAAAGGAAAATATGGCCACAATTTTTTAGTAAAGGTGGCCCCTGTGTATGGTGGGGTGACACCTATGTTAAGCAGCATATACAAGGTATCAAAAGGTGCATGTTCCTATCACTGGATAGAGAAGAAAAGTCTTCAGGACAACAGTTATGTTATAGACACAGTATTGCCTGAAAAGTGGTGCAACTACACGGGCCTGGGATAGAAAGAAGGAAGTCTCAGTGCAGAGTCTTGAAGGACAAGTAGGAATTATCTACATCGAAAGGGGAAAAGTCATTCACGAAATGATTGAGTGTAGAAGAATCTCCTGCTGTCTGAGCAAAGCATATAGTACATATAAGAAAACTGAACAAGGATGAAACACGAGACTCACAAAGCCAAAGTATGAAAGGCTATGTTCAAACACACCAAATGCTTGAAATTCTTAGCTTCAAAAGCCAGGAACAGTGCCTGATACTTAATATGTCCCAATTCTAAACTTAAATTTAAAAAGGGAGTGTGGTTTTTTGATGATTATTTCAATATTCTTCCTACACAGAACTCCCTATAATGCTGTCCTGACAACTTGCTTATCAAGGAATACTACGCTAGCCTTGACCCACTTAAGTCCTTCTGAAAGCTCTTTGTCATAACTACACCAAGGCACCATGATTAGGTATCATCCTGTCTTTACGCTGACCTGGAGAACAGCTTAAATAAATGTTTCTGTTGAGAGAGGGGGCAAAAATTATGATCCTCTGTAGGCATGGGAAGAGGAAATGTGACCCTGTAAGGTTCTGTCACCTTACAAAAACCTCCCCAATTATCGAGTATGCCATATGCTTTCACTCTACCTTCATACCACTTTTTCTCCGCCTCTGCCTCCTACTCTGTTTTCAGCTTGCCTAATTAGTGTGTGAGCTGAGGATATTCCACAGCTGTCAGTGCAGCATTGAAAGTGGCCTTTCTCATTAAAGAGCCACTTAGTCAATCACATTCTGATTTAAAGAAAACTTGGAGGTACTGGCTTCTATAGAGAAATGTAGGAAGCAATCCCTAGACCTGTGACGGCAAACCTTTTACAGACCAAGTGCCCACGCTGCAACCTCAAACCCACTTAATTACCTCAAAGTGCGAACAATGCAATGAAACCTGACTGCTCAGCTGCTGGAGCGATGCTGAGGTGGCTTGGATGGCAGGCTGACAAGAGAGGGCTCTGTGTGCCCACTGCAGCACATGCGCCACAGGTTCACCACCACTGCCCTAGACACACCACCACACCGTCGACAGAGGCTCCTGTCACTCTGTCTCGAACGAAGCTGTCCTAATGAACTAATTCAGGGAAGGACTCAGAAATGTTCAGTGTGTTTCCAGGCCAAGGCAGCCCACACCCCTTTCTGGTATGCTTTTCCTGAGAAAGACTTGTAGCCAGCTATAAATAACAAAGCCTTGCTTTATCTCTTCCTCTCCTCCTGTACTATTTCTTTTTAAAAATTTATTTTTATTAGTAATGTTTACAATACATAACGATCCCATTCCTGGTAGGGAGTTGGTACATGTACATCACACCCTAATTCTTCTTTTCATCCTCCCAACCCCAACTTCTTGGTGCCCTGCCCATCTGCAAAAGACATCCCTGTGTCCTCCTCTCTTGAAGAAAATGCTTTGAAATATTGCATTCTTTTAATCATTCAAAATGTTTCTTCTAATATCTACTGGTGACAAAAAGTACAGTCAGTGAGTTTGCCTAAACTCATTACATTAGTGGTCTTACTATCACCTTCCCCTGCCAGGAGTCTCAGATTTAAACAGAAAAGTAGAGAAATCTGACAAAGTCAGGGGCGGGCATCAAGCACAGTACATCACCAACGAACACTCCTTTCTTAGACTAGTTCTAGGCCAGCTAGGAACAAGTTCAGGATGCACCAGGTAATGTACAATTCAGTCTACATACCAGTGGACAGTAAACAGAGAACATGCTGCAGTTAGGACAAGGACATCACAAATAAGTACACACTGTGCCACTATGTCTCAGGTAGTCCCAGGTGTAAGCCGCTGTAGGTTGTTTAGCAATGTACAATTATCAGGGAAGAGTTAACCTGTAACAACTTGGCCATGGAAACACTGACAAGGTTTTTACAAAAACTGGTTTAGGAAAGAGAGCTACTAGTCTGAACTCAATTCAAACTGGGGAAGCACATAGTGCCGTAATAAAAGAAAAACACTAGCTGGCCATGGATTAAACACTCTAAAGGAAAGAAGGGCAGTAAACCTGACTCAGGAATGGGGAGGTTATAATACTTCCCTAGGAGGTGGGCTAGAGCAGTGGTTCTCAATTGGATAGTGTGGTGAAAAACAGATTGACAGAATCCCACTCCCCAATACTGAATTCAACTATGGAACTGGAGTGGGGAGTGGGGCAGGGTAGTGGGGTATCCAAAAGTTTTCACTATAGTAAGTTCTAAGGAGATACAGATTCATGAGACCACACTGTTGGAACCACTAGGCCAGGTTATTACAGCAAAGTTACTGGCCTCTAAATTATGAGCAAGACAGTCTTAAGGCCCCAGTCAAACGAGTTGGGAAAGACTATACAAAAGTGGCACAGATGTTTAGAAGTGGAAGGGAAACACTCAGAATCACACAACAAGGGTTGAAGCACAGAGCGGGTTCATCAAGTGCCCAGCAGTAAAAGCAATAAATAGCTAAGTCTGTGCACCGGGCACCATGCACAGCACCTTAAATGTATGCTTTTTCTCCACACGTACAGCAACCCACCTACTAAAATAGGTATTGATTATTATCTACAATTTTGTAGATGAAGAAACTTACACCAAGATGATAAGATACTTGCCCCAGCAGTGGTTCCAATCAGCACTGAGAGAAGAACAAAACCTCTGGCTGAAATCAGTCCGTTAGGAGGCACCAGCACAGAGGGTTTCCTCTTAGAGATCCTGCTTGTAGCAGTGCTTCTCTTGGATGGACTTTTTCCAGGTAAATCTGCCTTTCCAAATTAGGTGATAACTGATGTTTCCTTCTGCGCTCAAAGGCAATCCTACAGCAAGATTAGTCTAAAGGTAAATCTTTTTTAAAAAGAGGCAGGAGAGCTGAACTTCGGAGTATCAAGCTTAATTATCTGCCATCTCTGGTCTACCGGTATCTAAAATCACCAAGGAAACTGTTCCCTAACTTTAAAGCACTTAAGTCTTACATCTAGAATTACCTTGTCTTACTATCTACAAAACACTCTCCATTTACCCCAAAGACTGTGAGGACTAAGTGATATGGAGGGTGGGGGGTGCAAGTAGACCCAGTGAAAATAACTATTTGAATGATATGGAAGGGTATCGTAGAATAGTGGAGACTGGAAATCCACATTTGGGAGTTGATCACAATATTGGAGGTAATCCCAAGATAACAGACGGAAAGAACATATAATGAGAAATAAAGGTCCCCGGGACTAAACACTAGGAAAGATCAGTGTTATCGGTCCAATCCATAACGAATGAAAATGCAAAGAACAGGGATAGTGAGCTGGAAAGGAGCATAAGAGTGCCACCTCTTCATTTTAATCAGATACAGTTCATTAACCCCACCCCCACTGCCCTAGGTCCGGGCACCGAAAAAGTGAAACACACTGCACACAAAGGCGAAGAAATGGGCGCCGAGGCTGGACTTCAACAAAGCCACTGCGAAGAGACGGCCCCAAAAGCCTCACTCGGAGGCCAGGTCCATCGCGCAGGCAGAGAATGAGTTTCTAGCCGTGCATTTCCCACCCGCTCTCGCCCTAACCTCCCGGGCTAGCAGACGGCGGGAGAACCACGCGTGCCCCACTGCCGCCCGCAGGCACACAAACGTGGTTGTACCCGCTCCCGGATCTATTCCCCCGACCCAGGAACCCGCCACTGCAACTCCGGCTCGCAGTCTGAGGCGAGTTTACGGAGTTGGGTCATTACCTGAAGCTCCACCGTGCCGCCATGATACCGGATGTACGTCACTTCCCCTTCCCGAGTTCCGGCCATCGGAGGAAGGTGGAGCATGAAATACACAAAGCCGGCCGCTACATTGGCTTTGATATGTTACAATATTAAATTAATCGTAATACCATATCTTAATACCATATTCAAAGCAGCCCATATAGCCACACCTTTACCTTACTAAAACCAGGACAAAAAAGTTGGTGTGAACTACAAAGCCCAGTGTGCAGCGGGTTAGCGAGAGGAAATGACGTAAGACAGTGGCCGCTTTAGTGTGGGAAGTCTGCAGTGTATTATAGGAACTGTAGTTCTTATAGGAAGGGTGCTAGGGTTCTCCCAGGAAGCTTCATATGGTGAATTATAATCTGATAACTAGGATTTAGCAGAGTTTACTTTAATCTCAAAGGCCTTCTTTTGATTTGACCCTAAAATAGTCTTTAGTAGTCACTTTTCTGTAGAAATGCGTTTTTGTCAGCGTTGGGAATTAAATATAGGACCTCACACGTGCTAGGCAAAAGCTCTATCACTTAGCTACTCCTCAGCCCTTTCCGTGGAGATATTTAAAGACCTCGTCCAGACTTTTTACTTTGACCAAAAACCTAGTAAGCAGAAATAAGTAAATGTGAAAGTTAAAAAATTAAAAGTAATAATAATTTTAAAATATTACTAAATGTTAACACCTATTAAGCCCCAAGATTTCAAAAGCAAATGAATGGGAGACCATTAGACCATAAACAGAATGAAATGAAAAGTTAATTCTGTAAATATTATGATGCTTCTATTTCAGGTAGCAGTACCAATTGGCAATGCATTGTGAAGACAAGGAGATCATTACCTGGCAGAATTGCAAATAGTCTGTAAAATGGTCAAAGCAAGGGCTTCAAACTGTTGTTACCTTAACCTTTATTTTTCAGTAGCAACAAAACCTAAAAGTGAATTACTTCTTACTGTTATTGGAACTCTGCTCCTAAAACAAACATTTCTGTGTTCTCCTTTTACAAACCAGGCCTGACTTATCCAAACATTTTTCTACTACAAGTTTAGAAGGCTTGTGCTTTCAGCCCTTCTCTGGAGATACAGTATATTAAGAATTAAATCACTGCTGCTGCAATGCTTGCATTGGACTACTTGAGTTCTCTGATTTTGTTTTTGCTGTGTTTTAGGCAGGGTCTCACTGTATAGATCATGTTGGCCTTGAACTGGCAACAATCCTCCTGAGGCTCCAGAGTTCTGGGATTAGAGGCGTGTATCACCATGCCTGGGAAATTCTGAGATTTATTCATAGACTGTTGACCTTGGGAAATTATTTCACTTCCTATGCCTATTTCCTTATCTGTGAAATAGTAATAATTATAGTACCCACCTAGTTCATAGTTTTAAGGATTGAATTAGTTAATAGGCATGATGACTGCTAGTATATAATAGTGTTAACTATTATTTTTCATAATAAAGATAGTTGACTACGGTCAAAGACGCATGTTGGTGGTTTAAAATATTGAAGTTTATAAATTTCAGTTCTACCAATATAGAACACAAGAAATGAACCTGGTAAACATTTGTATCCATATCTGAATGAAAGTACATTACATCTACAATCATAAAGAAATAAAGTAAAAAAAAGCAAGGAAAATTAGGATTGAGCCTTAACTGAATGGAGCTAGAAGAGCCTAGGTTTGTTAGTTGGGTCTTCCAGGAAGAAGGCAAAAGCTGGAGTTAGGAATCTGTAAGGTGAAAAGAAGAGAGGAATGGGATTGGACAGTGTGGCTCTAGATCAAATACAGCGGTACCTTGGTTAACAAACAGATTCTAGCTGTAGATTTTGTTCCACAATTCTAATTGCAACCAAATAGCAAGTCCACATGTACTATATCCTTGAAGAAGCGCCTGTTGGGAAACAGTTCCCAGGCTCTTGTACCACAGTGTTGCTCAATCATTGGCAAGCACCATCCCAAGAAGAGTGTGACCCCAATAAATACCTAGAGGCAGAATTTAAAATGTTAGCAGTTGAATGATGTCACCTAACCACACTCTTTGCCATCTAGGCAATTCTTTCCTTGAAGAGATTTTAAAGCAGGATAAATCTATGCCTGTCATAGGTAAACTGTTGTGCTGTGTGGCTGCATGTTCAGGAAATTATTCTGCTAGAGTTTTAGTGGGTTTCTCTCCCTGATGAGAAACAGGAGAAGAAAACTAGTGGTGCAAACTACGGTGCCCTATTCATTTCATTTTGAGACCAAAACTGGACTCATTGCCTCCCTTCACCATTAATTCTAAATTTATTGTCAGTTACTACCTTTGTTGGTATTAGTGGTTAAACTGGTGGGACAAACCTAAATTCTAGAAAGTCTGGGCACCTGCTAAGGATATTCTCAGGTCAGTGTTGCTGTGTTTACCTATTTGCTGTCCCAGTTGGGTAAGTGATTGCCAAAAGATAGCCAAGTGGATTGCCTGGGTACCATGCATGTTTTTCTTGCCCAATTGTGTCTCCTTCCTCCAAGACATTGACTCTTCTTCTTGTCTTCTATCTCCTGAACTCAAGGAGTCCATAGTTTCCAGGCAGCATCTGAAGCATAGTTTGGTGGTACACTTGCTGTCACCCCTAGCAAGAATATAGCATCCTTGGGGATTGCGATTGCCAATTGCACAAGCTCAGAGCTGCATTAATGAGAAGCCCCACATCCCCCAGTGAGTCTTTAAGAAAGATGGTAAATGAGGATGTTCTTGTTTTCATCTCTTGTGTCTTGCACCCATGTATGGTTCCTATTGGGATTTGTACCATATGAAGATGTTGTGGTTTGGGTTTTGCTGAGGAGAACAATAACATACAGGACACATATAAGATTATTTATAACAGTCACTGAAAGAATCATATATAAGAGAGTACAGAAAATTTGTCCACACACTAAAGACCAAAGAATCTGTTTGAGGGCCTGGATCCCATGATAATATCCTGCATGAATTCAGCTGAAGACCTAGCACCCATGACAATGCCTCCTATAAGTCTATCTGGAGCCTAGAGCCCATGACAATGTCTCATACAGGCCGGTTTCATGGATTTGTGCTAGGAAGGCCCAAAGGTCAGTGGTGGAAGCTAGAAAGTCTATGCCAGCAGAATGAAGGATCTGTGTTAGCAGGCTGAGGGGGCTGCACTGAAACCAGGAAGTAATACTCAAAGTAAGGACCACAGCTCTCCCTAAAAGTACCATAGCCATCCTCAGCAGTAATAAGGTTCCAAGCTCTTCCAATGATAAGAAAAACTGAGTTGCCATCAGGAAAGCCAACATGACAAACTTCTCTACGAGACTGGCAGTGCACCATTTTCCTCTCCAGAGCCAGGAAGCTACGTGCAAAGTGAGGGCCAGAGCTCCTCCAAAGGGAACTGAAGCCATTCTCAGCCACAACAAGGTCCAGAGCTCCTTGGACAATGAGAACAGCTGAGATCATCAGGAAAGCCAGCATGACAAGCTCCTCTGAGACAGCCAACAGCTCCTTACAGCTTCGGATCACACCTAGCACCTTCCACCAGTTCCCAACAGCCTCTCTCAGCTCCCAACAACCTCAACTTCTTCTCTAGTTCCACATATGCTGCTGGCAACAATGCTCAGATGGGCCTTCCACACGCAGCACCACGCTTACTCAGTTCAGCTGGGGGTTATAAATTGACCACCAGTTGTCAATCCACCACAGATAGACTGTGTCCTGGGGAGCACTACCTCATCCTTGCAGAATATCATTTCTTAGCTGGTACTTGAACAGCACCCTCAGCACCCTATTCTAGAGTTCTATTAGCCAGTAGGTTCTGGAGCACACAGGCTGTGATACAGCCATTGGAACCCATGCTCACAGGCACCTTTTATTATGAAGTGAAACCTTGTTGGATGTTAGGTTTTACTGTATCCCATGCCTATGGACTAGGCATTGTATTGTAAGAGGCAGCGACTTCATGCACAACATTTTAAGATAGACAAGCCTCAAAATGTGTCTTGAGAAACATCCTGGAGGGGTTGTAAAGAGTTAACTTTGCAGTTCTGATTTTGTCCTGGAATTCTTCTCCTTGCCTGAGTTGATAAAGTATATATACACCATTGTGGCCAGAGCCTGACCTGGTCGCGTGGTGCAAGGTAAACAACTATGACCAGGCCTAAACATTCCAATCTATTACCATGGAAACCAAAAATGTATATAAGGTGAGAACAAAGGCAGTTAAGTGCCACATTCTCTGATCAGGAATGGGGGGCAATGATCGGTCCAATTGATTGTAAATTAAAATTAAAACTCCATTTGTTCTGAATGTGTTTTTTGATCCCCTGCAGAGTTTGACCCGATTTTTGATTTTTGCCATAACAGTATGTCTCCAAACAGTAGTTCTGAATGAAGATTGTTGAGCATAGAAGACAAATTCATATCCTCGTATAGTCAATCTTTTCCCATGAGATTGAACTGCTGCCCTTAAGAGGATAGAAATATCCTGTTGTAGTATACTTGCCACAGAGTGACTATTTGATCTTCTTAAATATGTAGTCATAGTAGGGGCTCAGGATGGCAGGCTGAGATTTTGGGTGAGACTGTAGATAGGCAAGTTACTTGTGGTAGGTGGGCTTCGTACATTGTCTGTGGTCCATGCACAAACTTCACTGCTGTCCCCTTAACCCTGAATTTATGTGCCTATTGTCTGTCAGACATGTGGGCCTTCAGTTAACTCTAATTTTTCTATTTGGCTTTTCACTTCTTCTTCTAGGGTATATACTTTCTGGTGGACATTGCCATGCAAGAAAAAGATCTTCACTTTTTCCCCATACCAGTCAGGCAATCTGTGAGAAACATGTTTGCAATTATTCTGTGGATGCCTAAAACCTGAACAGTATGAAACCCAATGTATACTATGTTTTGGCCTATACATGGGTATCCATGATAAAGTTTAATTTGAAATTAAGCATACTAAGAGATTTACACCAATCGCTAACAATAATATCAAACAATTAGGCCAGTAGATAGTAATACAAGTTATTTAAATATGAATTATTTATTTCCAGAATTTTTTTGTTTAATATTTTTGGACTGTGGTTGATTGTGGGTAACCGACACCATGGAAGGTGAAGTTGCGGGTAGGGAAGACCGCTATATGCGCAGCAACAAACCTCTAATCCCCCCAGACCTCACTGACTGTAAACTTCCGTCTTCTGTTTCGGTCTTTTGGCTGGCCAGAGATCGCGTGGTATTTGTCTTTCTGTTCCTGGCTTATTTCACTTAATGTAATGACCCACAGTTCCATCTATGCTGTCAAAAACGACATGATGTGGACATTTTAAAACAATATTGATTCTTACAATTCATGAATAGACTACCAATTAAAGAAATTAAAGAGGACATGCAAAGTAGAGATCTTTTACCTCTGGGTAAATCTCTTCTTAGTTTTTAAATAGGTACTTTAAATGGTATTTTTTCTTGCTATCTACTTAGATACTTCATTACTGGTATATAAACATTTACTGATTTTGGTATCCTATAATTGAGCCTGTATATTAGCTCTAATAGTATTTTTGTGGTGCCTTTGTAGTTTTCTATATTTAAGCTTATGCTATCTTCAAACAGTGATAGCTTGACTCTCTCTTTTCCGATTTAGATGTTTTTTATTTCTTTCTCTTGTCTGACTAGGGCTTCCATGATGACGCTTAAAAAATGGTGAAAGTGGGCATCATTGTTTTGTTATTGATCTTAGAGAAAAAGATTTCAGCTTTTAACCACTCAGTACTATTTTAGCTACTAGCTTATTATATGTATAGGCCTTCATTACATTGAAGTGCATTTTTTTCTTTTTTTTTGTATGGGGAATTGAACTCAGGACCTTGCATTTACCAGGCAGGAGATGTGCCATTGAGCTATATCCCTGGTCCTGTTTTTTCTACATCTAATTTGATCAGAGTTTTTTAATCATAAATATATTGTATTTTGTTAAATATCTTTTTTGCATCTATTAAAATGATCATTTGGTGTTTGGCTTTCATTCTGTTGATGAGTAACATTTATTGAGTTGAATATATTAAACCAAGTATATAGTCTTTATTTTATTTCTCCTCTTTATTATTTGTTTTCTTCTAATAATTTTGGACTTGATTTATTGCTGTGTTTTTAATTTCCTTGAAATACAGTTAGAGGTTATTTATTTAGATCTTCCTACTTTTTCTGACGTGGACACTAACTGCAATGAATATTCCTCTTAGCACTGCTCTGCTACATTCAATTGATTTTTGTGTGTTGTGTCTTTATTTTCATTTAATTTAAGAAATTTATAAGTTCTTTTTGATTTCTTCATTAATCCATTGGTTAGTCAAAAGTAAATTGTTTACTTCCCATGTATTTGTATAGTTTCCCAAATTTTTCTTGTTATACATTTTTAGTTTTATTGCTTTGTGGTTGGAAAAGACATCTGATATGCTTTTCAATCTTTAAATATTCATTGAGACTTGCTTTTTGATCTATCATATGATTTGTCTAGAATAATGTTTCATGTGTGGATAAAAAGAATATATATTTTGTAGATGTTGGATATAATGTTTCTTAGATGTCTCTCATGTCCATTTAATGTAGGGAGCAATTTAATTCTGCTTTTCTCTTCGAATTTTTCACCTTAATTTTCTACTATTGAAAGTGGAGTGTTTAAGTTTCCTACTATTATTATATTTGAATCTCTTTTTAAGTCTATTAATATTGTCTTTATATGTTTGGATTCTGTTACATTGAGCAGATATGTTTAGAATTGTTATTTCCTCTTGCAAATTTACCCCCTTATCATTATATTATGACTTTCTTTGTTTCCTTTTACTGATTTTGATTTAAAGTTTATTTTATATGATAAAAGTATGGCTAACTCTCTTTGGAATTCCATTTGCATGAACTACTTTATTCTATTTCTTTACTTTCTGTCTATGTAAATCCTCAGAGGTGAAGTGTGTTTTGTTAGTAAGCAACATATAGTAGAATTCTCTTTATTTTCTAAATCCTTGCAATCACTCAGGTGATCAAATCAGGACACTGTCATGTGGTATTTTCTTACTGTCTTGGGAAACTTCTCCTTATCTTCAACTTTGAGAGTTTGATTGTAAGATGTCTTGAAGGTTTAACGTAGTTGTGGGACCCATCAATAAGCTTGAAGCTTGGACGGAATATAAAGAGACAGGAAAAGGCAGGGCTTCTGCTTGCCACACCATGAATTCTTTTTCCTTCTTTGTCATTTGAGTAATGAGGGAGCCAGTCTCAGAAATACAGTTAGGCGTTTGCTTTTGTGGATCATTCCTGGTACCAGCATATCAGTTGTGTCCCTCAAAGCAGTCACTGTGACAGAAACAAGGTGTAAAAGACTTCTTAGAGAGGGAAATCTGTGAGAGGAGAAGGCAAAGAGCAAGACTGATCAAGGAAAATCATCAGACCATGATGAAGATCTGGCAAAACCTCTCTAAGTGCAATGGAGTTGCCCAGAGCAAGGATTATCTATTAGAAGAGTCCTGCAAGAGATGACGTTATAAGCCATTTGCCACAATCTTGCTTGATCACTGGTGGGGCTACCTCAAGAAGAGCAGGATCTTAATCCAAAGCAGACCTGAAAGAATGAACAGATGAAAGCCTGCACATCCAAAGTGTGTGTTTCTGTGTCTGCCACAATAAATATTTGCATTAGAGAGAGGCTATAAATAATTAGGTTTGTTTGGTATGCACCATATTTCTTGTGTAACTCAACATCAATAGAGAGTTTTAGAGGAAGACTTGTCAAATCAGAAGAGATTCTCAGCCTTCTCTAAGTTAAGTCAATACAAAAATTTCAGAGATGGTAGATTTTAAGGGAAGGCCCTGCAGATTTGTCAATGCCCTCACTGTCTCATAAAAAGTTCTTATTTCAAGGCAAGCATTAATTAAACCCTCGTAATACAGTGCTTTAATCTCCTTCTTTCTGTTGTTTTTGGCATTATAACCAATTGGCCAAAGTCATTCAAATACATCACCTCGTAGATTTCTGCTGCCCTCTGAAACTTGAATGAAAGTCTTAGCTTAGGCAATCGCTAGTCTTTATATAAAAGACAAACTCAGAATCCTGTAGAAAAGAGGACATTTGGTACTCTGAAATAGGAATAGACTATGGGTGTTCTTCCATAAAAGACTAGAAAATTTCAGGCTGTCTCAGAGGACCAGGCCAAAATTTCCAATACTCATTTCTGTCTGGAAATAGGCATATTTCTTCAAATACAACTGTTTGATCCAAGATCTCATGTTACAACTAATTGATTACAGTACACTTAATAAACTAATGAGGAAAATTTTAATATGATTATTCATTCAGGATACTGTTGGTATTATTTTAATCTTCTAACTACAGATACGTAAGAGCTTCTGACCTAAGCAGTTTTAGCTCCTCAGTTCAGTAACCTATGCCTTTTTCTTTTCTCCTAAGCTATTTCAAGTACTCAATTTAGTAAACTATGCCTTTGGGATCTAATTTTCACTAACACCTAAGAATTGAGAAACAAATAGTTTTGTCAGGCTTCTTTATTTTCATGGCAAAATAATTGTTGCACAAGTCCAATAAGAATATTTTTTAAAATTTTTACCAGAATATAATTGGACAAATCCATTATGTAATATGGTTTTATGTGAAATGTCACATTCAAAAATGTTTCTCATTTAAGCATGTACCAGCAAGGTTGATTTTATATGGAGACCAGCTCATAAATGACACTAGCTGTTGACAGTAACTATGAAGGCAGCCAGATGAGTAATGACCATTGCCTTGGAGACTGGAGGACCCAGGAACATGAAACTGATGTAAGGACCATCACTAATCCCTTTTCCTGTAAAGCCCAGATGCCAATGTGCAGAGGAGGTGGAAGAGACACTTAGGGTTTGTTGGTGGTGGTGGTGAATGTTTAGGGCAGTACTGACCTACAGCGGGTAGTGGGAAATGTGTAAGGGTGGTTATGTTTTGTCTTCATGCCAGCAGCTGTTACTGGCATTTTGTAGAGGAAAGAGGTGGGGATAGGGTGGGAAAAAAGGATGCTAAAGTTCTGCAGAGCTCTAGGAAGAACTGTTGCACCCAGAATGCCCATCGAATTATCAGGAGAAATATAGAAAGGTGTTACTTAAGTCAAACCATCTATTTTGGTTTGGGGAGTAGCTTAGCAGGCTTCCTTTCTTCCTCTACATGAAACAGTAAGTGGGGGTTTTGAGGAAGATACTGATTTAAAGCAAATAAAGAATTACCTGTGCTTCCCATATCCAATTTGTAATGTAACTGGCCCTATTATAGCTGTACTTAAAGGCACAGTTAATCCAAATAAATAAGAAGTGTAGCCATCTTTTAAAGGCCGGGAATATAGATTCCTGGAAGAAACAAAAAATATTCTTTAATTGACTTTCTTAAGATACGTTCTTCTGCAGGGTGCCTAAAGCTCAGATGATCGTGTTAGTCACACTACAAAGCTGAAGCTTTGACTCACTGTTTGGTGACTCAATCCATGTCATACGTTGAATGTTTTAACAAGTCCCTAGTGCTTATGTAACCCACATGTAATAATTTAAAAGTGCTCTTGGAACGATTTCTGACAGATTCTAGAAAAACACTTTAATTGGGGTAGCCACCGGCTTTTCACTGCCACAGGGGATGTTTTGGTACTGGAGACGGGAGACGGGGAAACAAAAGCAGAAAGCCCACCAGCGCGGGTTCTTTTGCACCCTCCTAAGGCCACCCCCACCTATGCTTTTCTTTCTGACGCTGCTTCCAAAAAGCTGTTCTTTGCAGACAAATGCTAACGTTTCCAGAAAGTAAGCAGCACCTTCTTCTTCTTCCGTAAGTGAAAGCAGAGGCAGGAGCAACCCGCTCAAAGGAGAGAGCAGAGATGAAGAGGAAAATGGAGTGTAAGTAGAAAAAGAGCAAACAGAGCATAAAGCAGTGGAAAAGAGAAAGTAAAGAAACAGAAACCAGTGAAATGATAAGAAGAATTGATATAGCTGAGTCATAACAGTGCCATCACCAACGACAGAACCTGTGGTAGTAATAAGAGGACGGGACATTTTCTTTAGTTCGTGAGGAGAGTTGCCACGACGTGAGCTATGAGCTAGAACTCGGTGCTGACACCAAGCGCACAGACTGCAACCCCAGGCCCACTTATTTTTCACAAAGTGCCGACACTGCAATTAAACCTGAACACGGAGATTTTAGTTTAGAAAAAGCAACTCATACATTACCATCTTGTGTCTTAAAAACACACTAGCGCAACTTTCAATGATACAAACAGGTTTTTAATTAAAAGATAGAAGGTTGCATTTGGCGTGCTTTTGCACAATTAATGTGATTTATGCTGATAATTCATCGCAGCTTGGCTGGGGCTCCTGGACTCACTGCTGACACAGAGGGGTCTGTGTGCCTGCTGCTCACGTGTGCCATAGTTTCCTAACCACTGGACTAGAGTCTTGGTGCTGCCTGGGCCATTGCAAAGCAGGAGGAAGCACAGTGAACACTGTCCTCTGTGAGGGAAGCCAAGGACCGATCCCAAGTCACAGAGAGCAGCAGAACATGAAGTTCTGAGTCAGATGATCTATGTTTAAATTTCCCAGCTGTGTTAGTGATTTATTACTTCGTAACACGTGCAAACAACCTTTATTATCTCATCGTTTCTGTGAGTCAGGAACCTAGGTACATAACTTGGCTGGTCTTCTGGCTCTTGGTCTCCCACAAGGCTGCAATCAGTGTATCAGCCATGGCCTCAGCTAGCAAAAAGTTGGACTGGTAGAGGACTGCTTCTGCTGTGGTCTGAATGTTTATAGCTCTGTAATGTTCATATGCTGTATCCTGACCCTCCAAAGGTGATGGGATTAGGAGGTTAGAACTTTTGGGACATGACTGTGTGTCAGGAAGGCAAAGACTGAAGAACCCAGTCGCTGGCCTGGTAAAAGAGACCTAAAGCAGCTTGTTTGCCCCTTCTGCCATGTCAGACCTGGCTTAGAAAGTGACATCTATGAGGAATGGGCCCTCATTAGCCATCAAATCTGTGAGCACTTTGATCTTAGACTACTAAGCCTTCAAAACTGTGAGAAAGAGATTTCTTTCCATTGTTTTTGGTTTTTCCCACATATTTATTTATGGTGTTTTTGTTTTGACATAACAAACAGGCTAAGACAGAGTGCAAGGTCTCTGGTCATTGGCAGGGCCAGTGTCCTCACTGGCTATTGCCTGGAGACCTGTCCCTAGGACAGCTCCAAATAGCAGCTGGCTCCCATCAGGGCACTCAGCTGGAGAAAGAATAGGCACAGGAGGCAAGCACTCTGTC
The DNA here is from genome assembly GCA_004027595.1 of Dinomys branickii. Classification (NCBI taxonomy): domain Eukaryota; kingdom Metazoa; phylum Chordata; class Mammalia; order Rodentia; family Dinomyidae; genus Dinomys; species Dinomys branickii. The sequence continues at coordinate 74,208 of PVLD010002117.1, forward strand.
ACTGAGCTATGCCCCCGCGCTCCCTATGGTGATACAGTCTCCATGAGTTGCCCACACTGGCTTCCAATTTGTGAAGCCGCTTCAGCCTCAAAACGTAGCTGGGATTACAGGTAGGATTACTTCACCTAGCGGCTCGTTGGTCTAGGGGTGTGATTCTCGCTTAGGATTACTTCACCTAGGAAATGAAGATCTTTAAACTACATTTGTTGTAAATTTTTATTCACAGAATCCAGTCAGTAGGGCTCAAGGGCAGGGAATGATGAACCCAGGGGCCAGGAGGTTGTCTCAGAGTCTGCTTTATCACAACAGCGAGGTAACACAACCTACCAAGCTTCTGCTTCTACAATGAGGATAAGTAATAGCATTTACAATGCTAAACAATACAAGAGACAATATAGAGTTAAGATGATGTATATAACATGCTGAATACCGTCCTTACACAGTATATATTTTCAGGTATTTAGTAGCTTTTCCTCCTAAGGATTTCTTTTTCTTTTCCCTTATGTACTGATTTCCTTAACTCATTCATTAGGCAACAAATAAGAGACTGAGCATTTGAAAACCTACTGGTCTCACCTTCCTGATTTGCTTCCTAAAATCCTTCCATCCTGTGGAAACAGAAAGCCTAGTCTGGAGACCAAATATTTGGAGAAAATAACAGAGCAGCAACAGGTCCCAGGAAGGGTTAGGCCAATGTGGAATTTTGCCTGCTCAAATCAAGTACACCATAGAACAACAACAAAAGTTTTTGTGTTCTACTTCATTAGAATAAGCAGTTTGATGAAAATTACAGACATTTAAACGAGCAATCCAGCAAAGGAAATGGCCAGACCATATCACAGAAATAAGATCTCTACAATCTCACTTGATGCCAGAGCATGTGCTCTCTAATCCTTGGATTAAGTCAGAATAAAAGTGCCCTGAAAAAGCAATAATGGGGATTTTGTTACCTGGCTTATGTTTGGATTGAGTCAAAATTTAATATCACTTGGTAGTAGTTGTAAAGTCACATGCTTGTAGTCAGCAAATCCAGTGCTATATAATTCAAATATTCTATTGGACAAATAAAGCTGCTGTAGGAAAAAATGACATCTTAAAAAGTTAATACCTCATATACTGGGATATTCTAGGATTAAAAAACCCCTACATTTCTCACCTTTATGTTGTGATCTTTGAAGGGGAACTATTATCAGGCATAAAGCACAGAGGCACCATGACGGGGAGGAGGTTTAGCACGTGTTCTCTCTTTCCCATTCTCTGTCTGGCCAGGAGCTTTGTGATATGTCGGATCTGAGTCTCCATAGTGTCTTTTATCACAGTTCCCTGCAGATTTCTGACAATTCACATGGAATAGGAACTTGTTCTACAAACCTGTTCTGAGAGACAGACGGTGATAGTGCTACAGGGTACCGGCCCAAGGCAAACTTGCCAGAATCTGTACCTTTGGCTATGCTGCTTATTAACTGAGCTTGGTCAGCTTAGCATCTCTGTACCTTAGTTTTCCTACCTTTAAGGCAGAAAAAAAAATTACTTAGATTATATGATTATTGTGAGACTCATTTGGGTCATTTGATATAATCTGGGAAAATTCAGTAAACAAGAGCATATGATTTCTAGTTGCTTACTGCTCACTTTCCTCCGTGAAATGACTGCTCAGGCTTTTCTGCTCATCCCACTGCCATCTTATAAACATTTAGTCTGGTTGCTTCCCCACCTGTTTCCATATGCCCCAAAGATCAGCAGGAGTCCTAATCCTTGCTTACAGTGCAGCTGTTGCAGTGCATGATTCTTTACTGGACATGTAGCAGGCAATACATGATGAGCATAGATGAGACTACTTTTCACTGAAGGAAACCTAAAATAAAGCATTAGGTGCCATTTCTCCTAGAATCCATTATTCATGCCCTTCCAAGATGCCCCTCCAACAGGTCATTTTGGTCTTTTTCTCTGCTTTACTCCCTTCATGTGTGTGTGTGTGTGGGGGGGTGTTAGTTCATTTCCCCTCAACCCTGCCCTCTCAGGGTCTTCAATATCCAAAAAACCAGCCAACATTATACACTTCTTCAAAGATAGCATTTATACACTAGGAAAACAACAGATTCCTCTGTCTTTGTTACAAACCATCTGAATTCCCAATTTGTCTTTTGCTTTGCTTACTCTAGAAGCCTATAAAAGGACATTTTTTTAAAACTAAAGTGCTGTCTTTCCCCAAATATAAATTTTCTGACATCTTCAGAACATAAACAGAAGTTTCAATCCTATACAAACCCCTATCAACAAACCTTCTATAGTCTCTTTCATAATTCCTGAATTGGTGTTTCCAGACAGAGGAAGGTGGAAAAGATAGTGACTCAAAATCCACATTCCAACAAATGTGTGTTATGTCAGCCCAAGTCTTCTTTCATAAGCTGTAGCTGTAGCTCATCTGATACAGGCAGCTTATCAGCTATCATGTCTTTTATGCTAGCCCAAGCTTCTCATTAAACATCTTCACTTTAATATATTGTACAGACCAGGAGAGCCACTCTGTTCCACCAGACCGTGAACACTTGGAGAGTTTGAATATATTGTTTGACCTGAAGCAAATGATTGATAGACAGTTTGTTGTATTATGCATTAATTTTGTTACAAATGGTACTTCCATTAGAGAAAGGAGATGATGCTGGGGTTATATTTGGGAGCTTCCATTTCTGGTAATTTAATTGTGGTATGCCAATAAAGTAAACCAGGGGCCTTCCACCATGGCAGGTAAGCTATTAATGGAATGGAACTGAGAAGTCAGAGTGGCCTTGTTGAGATGGAATGGCATTTGAACCAACCTGTTCCATGTACTCAGTTAGAATTTCCTGTTCCAAGGCAGGAGTTTGATGGTTATATCTCAGCATAAAGAGGAGGCAGCCTTCCTTCTGTAGCTTGTTTCATCTAATGGGTGCAGCACAGGAGCCTGTGGATTGCAGACCTCCTAGAACAAGATGAGAGTAGTATCACTGAAGAGCAACAGGCAGACAGAAGCTTTAGATACTGAGGAAAAAGAGCAGTTTCTATAGATTAATGGTGCCAGATTTGACATAAGTATAGACCATCCACTTGAATTTTAATTTGAGTAATGAAAAAATTTTAGTATAAGCACATCCCATGCAATATTTGGAACATGCTGATGCTAAAAATCATTCATTGTTTATGTGAAATTCTAATTTTACTGGGTATCCTGTATTTAATCTGGCAAGTCTACTTTATTGAGTACTTGGAAATTTACTCCCAAACTAAGTTTACTCATAACAACTTAAAGTCCTTAGAGAGGATGCCTTCCATATGGCTAGAAGCTAAAAAGTATGAAAGAAATGACTGTATTAATTTCTATATTTTGGTCTTTGTTTCTCTGTAGCATTGGTGATAGCGATGGTAAGGAAGCGGGTAGTTATGGGTAGCAATGCTTTCAAGTAAGCAAGAGACAGAATGTGGAAATATAGATTTCATACTTCTTCCAGTGATCAAGGTCACAATGACCTGATTCCTATAATAACTATATTCTCTCTCTCTCTCTGTCTCTCTTCTGTCTGTCTCTCTGTCTCTCTGTCTGTCTGTCTGTCTCTCTCTCTCTTTTTCTGCATGTGTATTACTGGGAGTTGAACCCAGGACTTTTGAACTGGGCTACTAGGCTACATCTTTAGCCCTTTTAAATTTTTTTTCCAGAGAGGATCTTGCTAAGTCCTTAAATTTCAGGGCTGACACTTGTAATCTCCTGCCTCAGCTTCCCAGACTACTGAGATTACAGGGTTGCCTCATCACGCCCAGCTAAGTACTATATTATATTCTTCATGCCTTATAACCACATACGAACTGTGCCTGGTTGGAGTCATTGTTGGAGCTTGATGTAGGTGTCAGATCCAAGTGGAGAAAAGCATTTGGGGTTGAGCTGTTTATGAAAACTAGTGGACTTTGGAGCAAAACCAAACTTGGGGATTGTAGGATGCTCATGTACCCACGGAGTACAGAGACAGGATGAAATGCTAGTCTTCAAAGGGAGCAGGATGAAGTAGATATGCAAAAAGAAATAGATGCAAAATACCATGTACTGTATAAGACAGAGGAAAACAGAAGATATAAAGATTACCTTAGCGTTTGATGACTGTATGAGTTAGTCTTTGGGCCGGGGATATAGCTCAGTGGCACAAGCTCCTGCTTGCCAAGTGCAAGGTCTTGAGTTTGATTCATGGTGCCAAAAAAAACCAGTTAAGAGTCAGTTTTCATCGCTGTAACAAAATACCTGCTGAAAATCAACTTGAAGGAGGAAGGGTTTGTTTTAGCTTACGATGTTGTGGTTTTAGCCCATGGGCAGCTGGCTCCATTGCATTGAGGGCTTTGGCAAGGCAGAAGCACCACGGTAGAAGAAAGTTACTCACCTGCGGCAGCCAGGAAGAGGAATAGGGGGAGAGCCACGGAGGTAGCTGGGACCAGATACAGTCCTTAAAGTCAGGCCTCCACGATCCACTCCCTTCAGAGAGGCCCCGTCTGCTCTTTCAGCACCTCTCAGCAATGCCAATGTATGATCTCATCCATGTGTCCATCCACTTGTGAGCTTAGATCCGATCACTTCCCATCGCCTGGCCACCGAGCCTGGAGCACGTATTTGCTGTACATAATGATAACATTCACTGGAGGGGTTGTAATGTACATAACACGCCGCAGTCCCCCCCCCTTTTATTTTTCCAGCGTCAGATTTTATTTACCTTATAAGGCCTTATAAAGTTATCACATATTTGTAAAGATTGAAAACCAGACTATTAGGCCAAATAGCATATAAAAGCATGTAAGACAATTATATTAAGTCAAGGCACAATTTTACAACTTTGCACTGTTTTATAATATCTTCTTTTTCTTTCTTTTTTTCCTATTATCTGTCTTTTAGTTCATATTTTACATGGTGTATTGGTTACTTTTCTCTCGTTGCTGAGATAAAATACCCAACGCCCAAAATGAAGGAAGGAAAGGTTTATTTAGCTTACAGTTTGTGGAGGCATCAGTCCAAACTTTGCTGGTTCTGAGGCAGAGTGGCACATGGCAGAGAGCTACAGTTCAGGGCAGCGGAGCACAGCAAAAAACAACCAGAGCAAAAAGGAGGAATGGTGGCAAGCAGCTCCTTTCCTTCCCTTACATTGTAAACCACCTACCCCCACCCAGGGGGCGTGTAGCTCTCACACAGTCTCCATGCCCTCCTCTTCTGCAGGCTCAGGATGTGTACAAAGTAAGCGCCCTGGCTTCCTGCTGAGTCACTCAGCCAAACCTCTAGACTTCCCAAGGTGACGCAATGTATCAACCACAACACATGGTATACAGAATTTTTTGGTCTTTTTAAAATAACCGATTCACTTTCTTTTTTTTGTACTGGGAATTGAACCCGTGACTTCGTGCTTGCCAGGCAGGTGCTATGCCTCTGAGCTACATCCCTGGCCCTAGAGTTTTTCATATGAGAAACAAAGTGATATTTAAGCTTGTATGTCTGAGTTACTTCATTTAACATTATGGTCTCAGGTACATCCATTTCCTACAAGTGACTCAAGTTTACCCTTTTTATGGCAGAGTAGTGCTCCACTATGTATAAATATCACATAACAGATTTCTAATTTTAATTCTACACCTAGTAGCAAAAAACACCCAAGTTTCCCTGAAAATAAGACCTCATGGGAAAAGAATTGCTGGTTGTTCCTACGGTGATGGCCAGTGTCATGCGAAAGATTATCCCTCACTATTCTTGCTTGGTTGCCACACTCGGATGTCAAAGTAGCCATGGTGATTGGAGCTGGCAGTTTCGAGCTCCAGTTTTGAAGGCTGACTATTTTCCGGTAAGGTCTTATTTTCAGAGAAACAGCATTGTTCACTCTTCCCCTTCAACTCTTGTCAAAAGGAATCTTTCATGGTGATCACTGTGTTAGCATGGGTTTCTCCAAATACAAAGGGTCAGACAAGGAAGTGGGTGCACATGGTTGGTGTGATCCCAGGACGCATGGTGAGGGGTTAGGGAAGTGAAGGAAACTTGATAAAGGCTGTGTAATGACCAGGTTGTTACTGTGGATAATTATACTCGGAAAGCCTGTAAAGACCTGTAAATGCTGTTGCACAGCAAGAGACGTAAAACAGGTCACTAATGTAAGTTTTAAGTTTTCTGGCAAATAAAAATAATCTTGACAGTACATTATATTGAATACCATGTGCTTAAAATATTATTATATAATTTCAGCATGTAGTCAATAAAAAATGAGTGAGATAGTTTACTCTTTCATAGTAAGACTTTGAAGTTCAATGTGCATATTTACTTATATATTTCAGGTGTCCAGTAGTGACATTTGCTAGCGTCTGCTGCCCTGGGCAGTATAGAGAACATACCTTGGAATCACTCCCTAACAGGACACTGTGGTCTTTCATTCACTGAAGGGTCCTCAGGGAGTTAACTTCCTAGCACTGTGGCTGGCCTGGAATTTCACCCAAGCTGGCTGTAGCAGCCACAGAAAGGCTTCAGGCAGAGAAACTCAAGCAAAAGTCATTAAGGAAGCTGTCCAGAAGCAGCCAATGACCTCCGGAGAGGCCAAGGGATCCGATCAATGTACCACAGCATTTGCGGTAACCACTTAAACAGTAGCCGGCACCTTTCTGATCCATGCTAGCTAACCATGACTAAGCTCTTTGTGAAGTTAGCATACTGCATCAGGTAAATTACTAAACCAGTGTACTGTTTTCTCCTCAACAAAAGAGATTCTCCCTGTAAATGTGAACTGCTAATGTCCTGAGTTTATTTTCCCTTTACTTTGCATTTCCCCTTTTCATGCTGGAGACGGAAACTACCAACCTTGCTTCAGGGCAGGTTTTTAATCAGTCTGAAATAGAAGATACTTATACAAGACTATGCTGGCTGGATTTCTGACACAGGCACCTTTAGAGGGGAGTTTGGAGTGGTGGAGGGTAAAGAAGGTCACACAGTGAAGAGAACTATAGAGCTGGAGGAACAGCAGAGAGAAAGAGGGGGCACGAGTTCCCCTCGGTGGTAGCACCTTGGTGAGGGAGAAGATGATAAGATTATAACCAGCATGGTTGAGAATTACCTAAGGGAGCAGCCTCCAGGCATCAAAAATACTCACTAGCCTGTGCATGAGCGTGCGTGCGCGCGCACACACACACACACACACACACACACACACACACACACACACGTGCATATTTTTCTTTTAGGTGCTGGAGATCCAAGCCAAGACTTTATGCATGCTTGGCACTACCACAGAGCTACATTCTTAGCTCCATGCACTGGAGCTTTGGATTGGCAAGGATTTTATTGCCTCTAAGCCTAGCCCAGAATTGGCAGTCAACTAAGTATCAGTGGGGACCAGTGTGCACCACAGATTAGATGCCTGCTTGGAAGTCACGACCCTGCACAAGACACTTGCAAGGCCCTGCCCCTTGATGCCTTTTCCTACCTGCTCCTTCTCCTTCTCCTTCTCCTCTGTCTGAACTTCCTTCTCCTTATCCTCCTTCTTCTCCTCTCCCTCCTCCTCCTCTTCCCTCACATCCACTTCCTCTTCTACCTCCTCCCCTTCCTTTTCGATTGGTTACACAAGGGTGTCAGCATACTCTCTAGAGATTTCAGGGTTGCTGGAAGTATAGGAAGGATGTTTTTCAACCCCAAATTTCATAAATCAGTGCAAAATTTTCACTTTTCATACTCTAAAACTGTGCACACGCATCTGTTTTTCTGGCTTGCTATAAAAACAACCATAGCATTTACATTGCAAATAGTTGATTTTCTCCACATATACACACATTTATAATATATCAAATTATATGCTCCAAAAATAAGTCCTTGAGATAGTAGCTGAAATGTAACATACACAGTTTAGCAAATTGAGTGAATATTTAAATATTTATCCTCATTATGGATGCTTTATACTGATTTTGAAATAATTGTGCTCTAATTTTAAATAAACATACTTTCAGGTTCACAGAAAGGTTATAAAACTAGTGGAATAAATTCTTGCATAACACTCATGAAGACTTTTCATATTTATCATTTTACCATATTTGCTTTGTGATTCCATCTGCCTCTCTTTCTGGACCACTCTCTTTTCCTTTCCCCTCACCCCCCCCAAAGGGGGGAGAGAGAGACAGAGAGAGAGACCTAAATCATTTGAGAGGAAGATCTAAAAGTGGTCTTTCTCTCAAATATTTATACTTAAATACTTTAGAATTGTTTTCTAAAAGAAAGATATTCTCTCACAAAACCACAGTACAGTTAACAAAATTAAGAAATTGACATTGACAAAACACTGTCCTCTAATGTACAAACGCTTTGCAAATTTTGACAATTTTTTGTGGCAAAAAAATATTTAGACTGCAGATGGCTTTCAGTTTTCATTGTCTCTTTAGCATGGTTTAATCTGGAATAGTTCCTCAGACTTTTCGTTTTCTTCTTTGTTCTTCATAACACTGACATTATTGAAGAGTATGAACCGGTTGTTTCATAGAATGCACTTTGATTTGGATTTGTGTGATGTTTTGCCATTTATGTTACATCGGAATTTCCTGTTAGGAATACCACAGAAGTGATGTGCTTTTCCCTCAGGGTATCGTATCAGAAGACACATGGTGTCAGTTTCATTGAGACTGTCTTAAATACCAGCTGAACTAAGCAGTCTATTTTGTGACACAGTTGGTTTACATTCTAGACAAAGTCTTCTCTAGGAGTAGGAGAGAGGGCTTCTCATTTGTGGTGCTTAACAAATAGTGGGACTGGCATTTTGAGCAGCACTCATAGTATGCTTTCCTCATAATCCTTGTTTCGGTTTGCCAGTCTGTCTCCTTGAAGGTGGCCTTTGATTTTCACTGACGGGCACGTCTAAATTTGAGGAAGCCATCTCCATTCTTCGCTCTCTCAGAAGAGTGTGTGATCAAGGCTAAGCCGGTAAGAGCATTGTATTTACTTGTTTGAAGAATGGAATTTGATGAACAGAGTCCAGTCACAAGGAACCTCGAAAAATTGGATGGGAATACTGGAATAAAACTGCTGGGCTTTTTTTTAGGGGGGGTGTAATATGGTAGAAATGTGCTAAATTTAGATTTAGAATGTCTCCTAAGCCTCATGTGTTCAGAAGCGGGGCTTTTGGAAGGTAAGCGGATCACGGGGTGCTGTATTCTTCAGTGGATCGCTCCATTGAGGAGTTCACAGCTAAATGCGTTGCTAGGAGTGCAGCCTAGTAAGAGAGACAGCAGTGGGCGTGTGCTTTCTGTGGGTATATCTCCCCGGGCCTTCCTTCTCTTCCTCTGCTTTCTGATGAGATCGGGCGCGGTCAGGGTGGTATGGCCGCAGACTTCCTCTGCTTTCTGGCTGCTGTGGTTTGAGCAGCGTTCCTCTGCCAGGCCTTTCCACCACGCTGTTTCTGCCCCGGTGCCAGCTGACCAATGGAGCGAACCCACTAAAATCAGGAGCCAAAACAAACCCCTCCTCTTTCAAGTTGTGGGTGTCAAGCACTTTGTGTGTGTGTGTGTGTGTGTGTGTGTGTGTGTGTGTTTTGGTAGCGCTAGGAATAGAACCTAGGGTCTCATGTGTGCTAAGCGTGTACTCTACAACTGGGCCAACCCCAGCTCAGGGGCCTACTTGCTGCGTCTTTGCATGGTACAAGATAATAGGACAAAAAGTGTTGAAGTACGAAGTCTTAAAAATTCACTGAAAATTATTATAAACAATAAATTAGTTCTGTAAGCTTCCAAGATAGAGTTAGTATGCAAAAATCATTATTTCTACATACTAGCAATAGAAATAAGGAAACAAATTATTTTTATAATAATGCTAAAAGAATAAAACATGTAGGAATAATTTTAAAACAAAACCATGCTGAACATACACTTTGAAGCCCAGGAAATATTGTTGAGATAAATTAAGTATCTAAACAAATGTAAAAACACTGATCACTGTGAATTGGAAAGGTATAGGCACGATGGCAGTACTTCCCGATGAACTGTTCTGCAGTTGATCTGCAGATTTACAACTTAATGAGAATCACAATTGACTTCTTTGTAGAAATTGATAAATTAATCCTGACATTCATAGAAAATTGCATGGGAACCAGAATAGACAAAATAATCTTGAAATAGAAACCCTAAGTAGAGAGATTCACACTTCTCGGTTCTAAACTTACTACCCACTTCCTAGTTCTAATGAGTACAGTATGGTACTGGCACACATGGACATACAGAGAACTAGAGTAGAATTGAGAGTTCAGAAATAAAGTTATCTGTCTATGGTCAAATAGTTTTTGGCAATGGTGCCAAGACCATTTACTGCGAGTCTTTTCAATAGATGGTGCTGGCTTCATCAGATAGTCACATGCACAAAAATTAAGCTAAAATTAAGCTGCATCTTTTCTTCATGCCGTTTTTTCCTACACAAAAATTAACTCAAATAGATCAAAGATCTAAATATAAAAGCTAAAACCATAAAACTATTACAAGAAACCAAAGAATAAATCCTATGACCTTGAATATGGCAAGATTTTTGGCTATGGCATCAAAAGCACAAGCAACAAAAGAAAAAAAAAATTGTGCTTCAAAGCCTGTCACTGAGAAAGTGGAAAGACAACATATAGTAGGGGAAAAAATATTTGCAAGTCACTTCCCCAGTAAAGGACATGTATACCAAATAAACAAAGAACTTTTACAACTTAATAATGAAAAATCAACAAATATCAAAAATAGACAAAAGACTTAAATAGACATTTTTTTCCAAGAAATGTGGATGAATGATCCACAAGCACTAGAAAAACTGTTCAATGACTATTCACTAGGGAAATGCAAATCAAAACCACAACGAGATACGGATTTACATTCAGTGGGAGACTAGAATTGAAAGGCAAATATTACAATTATTGTTGAGGAAGTGGAGAAATCATACCCTCACACTGCTAGTAAGACTGTAAATTTTTGCACCCACTTCCCAAAAGGATCTAGCATTTTCTCAAATATTTCAACATAGAGTTATCTTGTATCACAGCAATCCCACCATTTATATATGCCCCAAAGAGTTGAAAACGTATATATATGTTGGCGTGGTGGTGCATGCCTGGCATGGTGGTACACAGCTGTGATCCCAGAACTTGGGAGGTAGAGGCAGGATCACTAGGAGTTGAAGGCCAACCTAGGCTACATAGTGAGTTCAAGGCCAGTCTACACCACATAGAGAGACCTTATCTAAAACAAAACAAAACAAAACAAAAAACAAAAAGGAAAAGAGAGAGTTTAAAAACAGATACTCAAATAGTTTTACACAGACCTTTATAACAGCACACAATAGCTAAAAAGCAGAAACAGCCTATGTTAGTTTTCTTGCCACTGAGACATGGTATCTGATAACTAGAACTTTAAAAAAGACAGGTTTAATTTGGCTCAGGGTCACAGAGTAGATTCAGTCCATAGACAGCTGACTCCAAAGCAGAAACCTCAGGGCAGTGGGCACAGGAGAGTAAAGCTGCTTAGTTCATGGAGGCAGCAAAGCAGAGAGGGGAACAGTGCCAGAGAGGAACGAGTGAGGGTGAATGTCATGCAGCTCATGTCCATCTGATGAGGGGCAAATAAAGTGCGGTATATCTATATAGTGGAATATTACTAAGTAGAGCAAATGAGAACTTGCTGACATATACTACAACATGGGTGAATCATGAACACTTCCTGTAAAGGCACCCAGTACAAAGACCACATATTGCATTGTTTTATTCATAGGAAATAGCTATAGTTAGAAAAACATTGGAATCAAAGGTAAATTAGTGGCTCTCTAGGGTCAGAGAAGGGGTGAAGGGTGGGAGAAATAATAGCCAAAGTTTATGGAGCATTTTTCTGAGCTAAAGACCATATTCTAAAATTGGCTGTTATGATGGTTACATATATCTGTGAATACCCTAAAAATTATTGAATTGTAAGGGGCGGTGACTTTTAGCACAACATTTTAAGATAGACAAAATGTGTCTTGAGAAACATCCTGGAGGGGTTGTAAAGAGTTAACTTTGCAGTTCTGATTTTGTCCTGGAATTCTTCTCCTTGCCGGAGTTGATAAAGTATATATATATCATTGTTGCCAGAGCCTGACCTGGTCACATGATGCAAGGTAAACAGCTGTGGCCAGGCCTAAACATTCCAATCTATTACCATGGAAACGAAAAATGTATATAAGGTGAGAACAAAACCAGTTAAGTGCCACATTCTCTGATCAGGAATGGGGGGCAATGACCGGTCCAAATTGGTTCTAAATTAAAATTAATTAAAACTCCATTTGTTCTGAATGAGTTCTTTGATCCCCTGTGGAACTCGACCCGATTTTTGATTTTTGCCGCAACAGAATCGCACACTTAAAATGAGTGAGCTGTATGGTAAATGAGTGGTCTCTCAAAAGATGCTGTTTTAAAAGCACTCCTTGATTTTGAAGTAATTGGCTCAAAACACAATGCAAAATAATTAATATGTGTAAGAGAAATATTATGTTTGTTTCATCAGTCATTACATTTACTATTAATAACAATTTGATTACCCTGGAGAGAAATTCACAGGTTAGATTATCCCATTTCAAAATAATTCCCCAATAGGCACAATCATTCATTAGAGATTGGAGCTAGCCATAAATTAAATAACTTCAAAAACAAAACTATAAAAAGCATTCTCATTTTGTTCACCACAAAGATACTGCATTTAATATGGCACATGGGTACATTTAAATCAGCTTAATACAATGTGAAGCAGGATTTCCAAAAATGAGTATTGAGGACTAAGAAAGTCTTCAGATGTCTTTACTTTTATAGGCCTATCCCCCACAGACACATCCCAGACACACTGTTTGATGCTAAAACCTTCTTGACTTCAGTGTCATCTCTCTTGACTCATATTTTGGTTTCCAGGGATGCAACTTCAGGTTTTCATCAGTGATTCTTTATTTGGAATCAGTCACATGCTGGGGTTTGTGCTTTCATTTAAAGAATAAGGACAATATGAACTACTGAGAAATTAACTTGTTCTGAATGTTATTAAGAGAAAATATCTTTGTTTCAAGAAAGAAGAGTTAAAGGATTCGTGTATGGGTGTCTGAGAAATTTGATATGGTATAGAAAACTAGTTTTCCTTTTGAGATAACATTATAGCTATTTTAACTTAGTCAGTCATAAAGATAGAAAGCTAAGAGAGATTTTGGAGGCAGAGGTTCTTGGTTTGGGTCCTTCACTTTTCATTTATTAGTTTTGTGGTCTTGAACAAATTTCCTAAGTCTCTGTAACTCAGTTATAAAATTATATGTATATTATAATACAATAAACATAAATAAGAATATATCTAGCAATAGTAGGCAATCAAAAAGACTTCTCTTACTTAATACTGTAACATCACAGTGTTAGTAATGCCACTGCTGGGCTAGTCAAGAAATATTGCTTGATCCCCAGAGATGAACCAAATTTATTCTGAATACTAAAGGCAGATTACACATTCCTCCTTAGGTAGCACACACAACCTTAGTGCTCCTTGCTGCTCTCTAACCCTTCATGATACCTGCTAAGTAGTTTGAGTATCACTCCCTGTGGAAATTAAGAATACACTCAAGTAGAAGGCAATTCCTAGAGTACATCTTAGTTTTGCTGATAGTAGTAACATTGAAAATGTGAGCCTTAAATGTGAAGTTTTAGAATTTTTAGGTAGTGGTAAGTATAATCACAGTGTTGAAACTGACCATCAAACCTCTTTCATATTGCAACTCTAAATTCCATCATTATTAAATAATGCTAGCCGCTGGTAGCCACTATTCTACTGTTTCGATGTATTTGTCCACTTTAAACATTTTATATAAGTAGAATCTCACAACATTTATTTTTTGTGACTGGCATATTCTCACTTAACATAGTGCTCTCAAAGTTCGTTCATAGTGTAATATCTGATTGGATTTCCTTGAGGATAAATAGTACTCCACTCTATGTGTATACTGCATTTTGTGCATCCATTCATCTGTCAGTGGACAGTTGAGTTGCTTCCACCTCTGGCTTGTTGTAAATAATTCTCCTGTGACCATGGTTATACATGTATCACTTTGGGATTTTCTCTTCAATTCTTCAATCTTACTGGAATTGAGAGATTCCTGGATCATACAGTAGTTCTACTATTAACTTTTTGGAGACAGGGGTATAGCTCAGTGGCATGGCCTGTCTGGCAAATGTGAGGTCATGAGTTGGATTCCCAGTACCAAAAAAAGAGAATACTATTAACTTTTTTGAGGAAATTCCATATTTTTTTCTATACTGGTTGCATAACTTTATAATCCTACAGTGCACAAGAATTTTGATATCTCCACATCTTCTTTAATTTTTTTTTTCTTTTTCAGTACTGGGGATCGAACTCAGGAGCCTGCGCTTACTAGGCAGGCGCTTATTCCACTGAGCTATATCCCCAGCCCCACATCTTCTTTAATACTCTCCTGATAGATGAGATAATATTTCATTGTGGTTTTGGTTTATATTTCTTTTAAAGTTAGTAAAATTGAACATTTTCCATCTGTTTGTTGGCCATTTGGATATCTTCTTCAAGCAAATGTCTGTTCAAGCCCTTTCACCAGTGTTTCATCAGGTTATTTGATTTTTTTGTTGTTGAAGAATTGTAGTTCTTTGAATATTCTAGACATTAACAAGTATATAGGACTTGCAAGAGTATTCTTCTCATAGATTACCTTTCCATTCTGTTGATTTTGAGCTTTGGTGCATGAAATATTTAAAGTCTGATATACCGTTAGCTCTCCCTATGTCTGAGTTTTGTATTCATGGATTCAACCTACTGCAGAAAGAAAATAGGTGAAAAAAAGTTGTGTCTGTACTGAAAATATGTCAGCTTTTTCTTGTCATGATTCCCTTAATAATACAGTATAACAAACTATTTGCATAGTACTTATGTTATATTAGGTGGCATAAGAAATCTAGAGATTGTTTCATATACATAGGAAAATGTGCATAGGTTATGTGACAATTCTGTGCAATTTTATGTATGGAGTTTCATGATAGGAAGACTTGTGTTATTGATGGGAGGCCCTGACACTTGGATACCAATGAACGAAATTAGTCCCATTTGCTGGTTTTTCACTTATGTTGTTTGCGCTTTTGCTGTCAGAGTTAAGAGATCATTGATTGATCTATTGTGAGGAAAGTTTCTCACTGTATTTTCTTCTAGAAATTTCATAGTTAGGGAATCTTACCTTTAGGTCTTTAATCTGTTTTAGTTCATTTTTGTATGTGGTGTGTAAGAGACATGTCCAAATGCATTCCTTTGCATTTAGATACGTAGGCTTCCCAACAGCATTTGTTGAAGAGACTGTCCTCTCACCATTGAATAGTATTGGAACTCTTGTTGAAGAAATATATATATTCTTCTTATTTTGGGGCCATTTATGCTGTTCCATTGGCCTCTTTGTCTATTTTATGTCAGTAACACAATTTTGATTTCTATGACTTTTTAATGTTTTTGAAATCAAGAAATTCAAGTCCTACACCTTTGTTTTGTTTTTCAAAATTGTTTTGGCTATTCAAGTTTCTTTTATTGTCCCTGTGAATTGTGGGAGGAATTTTTCTATTTCTAACAGAAGTGCCCCTGGAATTTTGGGTATTCATTGAGTTGAATCTGGAAATTGCTCTGAGTAACATGGACATCTTAAGAATATTAACTTTTCCAGTCCATGGACATGGCATCTTAGTCACTTTCTTGTCACTGGGCCATAATCCCCAATACTCACAATTTAAAACAGGGGAGGTTTATTTGGGTTCATGACTACAGTCCAAGATCAGCAGCTCCAAGGCAGAATGGTGCAGTGAAGAGGCCCAGGCAAGGGAAAACTACTTAAGTCAGTATGGAGCTGGGGAGGGACCTGCTCCCCTGACCAGAAAACAAATTAACTACAGTGGTGGCATGGTTCAGTCCTCTTCCAAAGCCCTATCTATAAGTGCATGAAACCTTGAGGGGGGACTTCTCAATCTAAAACACAATCCATAGGATGTCTTTCTACTTATTTGTGTCTTCTTTAATAATGTGTTATTGTTTTTAATGTTTCACTGTTCACATCTTTCACTTCCTTGGTTACAGTTATTCCAAAGTAATTTTAAACACTTTTCATGAAAAATGGAATTGTTTCCTTAATTCACTTTTTGAATTGTTCATTGTTACATTTGATAGATTTTTAAACCATTTTCCACTAGCAGCCCTCCTCCTTGCCCGGATTCCTCTTTCTACAGTAGGTTCATGAGGTCATGATGCAGAACAAGGTGCTTTGCCACGTGCTCCTCTCCTGCACTCCTGTGCACTACTGGCACCCTCCCTGTAGTCAGCCATGGAGACTTCAATACACTAGAAGGCTGGAGCAAATTCTCCTTACAAAATGTTTAAGAACTTCCCATTTAGTGACAAAATAAACAGGAAAAAAACCTAATTTTTCTGACTATAAGCAAAGCAAGTCTCAGTTCTTTATCCTTTATTAGTTTTGGATGTAAATTTCTCTACCTATTACCTTAAAATCCTCATTTTATAATTTAATATATTATCATTACCCCTTACTACATAAGGATCCCTCTGCTTTTATTTCTGAAGAAGGATAAGATTATGTCCTCGAGAGAGTATATAACTCTGAGTCTTGACCATAAAGATGGTCATTATCTGTGAGGTTTAGACATATGCCTTGGTAGAGAGAAACCTGAAGCCGCAAGATGAGATTGATATGACAAAGATTAAGTACACTGCATGGCTCATCTTCTAGAGAGCAGAAGGGGACATCATTGGGTCAAATGCTAAAACCCCAGGGAGGGTGGTAAACTCACAGTCAGCCAAGATACCACAATTACAAAGGAATTCCAGCTAGTTGTTTGACATGGCAACAACAGTCCCTTGTGGGAGCACTTCTGAGAGAGACACCAATGGGAGGACCTATAAGAATCCCGATATAATCAGTCCTCCAATCATAGCCATCATGTCAGAGAGTGGGCTCCAGTTCCTGGGAAGAGAGAATTGCCAAAGGCTTAGGGAGGGCACAAGAGTCCCAGCCAGCAAATAAACTGGTATGCAAAATTAGGAAAATGAGGCAAAGTCTCCTCATCTAGACCTTGTTCATAAAGTTTGGATTGGAGGAAGGGGACTACTATAGTTTGGATATAGTTATAGTGTTCCCCAAATGTAATGACGCCTCCATAAACTCCTACAGGACAGGAGTTGGAGAGTTTGTGCATTGGTGAACACATGGAGGTCCTGGTACAATGGCATGTACAAAGAAGCCCCCATTTCTGCCATCCCTGCATCTTTCATCCAATACATCTCTTCATCTAGCTGTTCATCTGTATCACTTTCATCATCCTTTATAATAAATAAAATAAATGTAAGTCTATCTCTGAGCTCTGTAAACCATCCTAGAAAATTAATTGAACCCTGAGAAGAGATTGTGGGAACTCCCAATTTATACTCAATCAGAATAGTAAGTGACAACCATGGGAGTTGGTATCTGAGGTGGAACCAGGCTTATGGGACTGAGTCCTGAAACTGACCAAGAGATAGTATTAGAATTGAGTGAAACTGTAGGATATCCAATTCGGTAGACAGTTAGCTGGTGGTGAAAGAAAATTCTCACACATTTTGGTGATTGGAATGTTGTGCTCTGTGGTGAGCAGTAGGAAAAAAAGGGAAACATTTATTTCTGTAATGTTGGTAGTTAGGTCTCCTCCTCTATCACTTCTGATTCTAGTAATTTTATTTTCTCTCCTTTTCACCCAGGTATCTAAATGCAGGGTCGCATGGCAGAGGGCACCAAAGCTGCGAAGTAGTAAAGAAGCAGCGAGCAACAAGTCATAAGGACCCTCTGAGTTCTGGCCCTTATATCTTATCCAGGCTACCTACCCCTAGGGCAGATAGCTCTCACGGCCAGGGTGGGGCAGCCTTAATCCTAGCATCACACCCTGGATCAATCCCAGCATCACATCCTTGATCCCAGCAGCAAACACCCCACTTTCAGCCATGTCTGCAAAGCCCCACCTACGACTGCGTGAGGCTTTGGGAGGCTGTCCAGATACAAGCCATCACAGTGGAGCCTGATGTAGACACTTACCAAGTTTAATTGGTATATAGTGCTCTTTCAACCTTTCATTTTTTGCTTTGATTTTGCTCATTGGTGTAATTATTTTATCCATTATCTAAAGTTGGATATTGAAGTCTCCCACTATTACTGAATTGTCTATAGCTCCTTTATATCTGTCAATTACATTTCTCACTTCCTCATTCTTTTCTGAGGACATCACCTATCACAGGTGATGGTCACCATGTCTGTGGCATCTAATAGGAAAATGGCACAAGCGGAAAGGCCCCCACTAGCAATGTCTTAGTGTCTCAGCAGGTAGGAACTACTTACTAAATATTATTGCTCTGAAACCTCTGTGACTTAATACAGTGTGGTCTAATTTTTAATGATCAAATAGTAGCCAACAATTATGGTTGCAAGAAGAGGAAAGAAAAGAAAGTTTTCTTAGTTTACCAGAAGTTAAACAAGAAATTCTGTTTGTGAACTGGGGAGTCAAGGGGAGGTTTATTGCTTAGGTGTGGTGTGTTGAAGTAACAAAACTGGAGACTGAGAAATAAGTTACAAAACAGTGTAACTTATTTTTACAAAACAGTGTAACTTATTTTTTACGAGAAAGAACTGGGTAATCCATGAAAGATTTTTTTTTTTTTTTTGCTTCTGTCAAACTTACATACCTTCTAGTCACTCCTGCTATACTTAGGTCCTCAGGAGATGCAATAATAAACAATTCCTTGAAGTTACCTTAAGAGTCAGGTGTGAGCATTCCAGGATTCTAGTCACTTGAGTTAACTATATTCAGCCATGCTCTGAAACAAAATCATCAAAGCTTTATCAAAAGAGAAGAGAAACACAGGATGTGACACCAGACATCTGTAATTCTTTGATTCCAGCTATAAAACATTCCATTGACTTGATGTGGGGCAAAGAGTGAGTTCAGGGCATTTCTCCCTGTGCCCCCTGAACATAGCATATGCCTTCATATGCTACCCAATTTTTGCTTCAGGCATGTGAAGCAGGGGTCCTGATGAAGAATGCTTGGTCAGGGTCTTGTGCAGAAATACTGTGGATTTTATAAACTTGTTTTTATTATACTAGTGTTTAATATTAGAATCACTGAGTAGCCGTGCTTAATGAACTTTAATTTCTTGGTAATAAATTATTTAAGGAAAAAAGTCTAATAGAATATAACACTTAAGCTACTAATTAAAGTTAGTGTGAAGTTAGGTAGTACGTAAATAATGAAATCCTATTTAAGGTGAGCAAATCAGAGGGAGACACTACACGTGTGTGCCCGGCCCACTAGGAGACGTTAAGACAGAACTGAGCGCTGAGGGGTCTTTTTGCCACAAAGGATAGAATAAACAACGTGTGGAGGGGACAAAGAAAACTTTTACTTTCTTATAAATTGCCTGCAGCTATCTCTGTCCTGTTGACATAAAACCAAGCATGAACAGTTTCTGGATCTTAAAATATATAAAAGTCAAAATGGTATATTAGCTAATTCGTTTTTAACACCATTTATTACTTTGGGACACTTTCTCAGATTTCATCATCCGCAAAATCAAGTAATGGTAGACATTTATCACTTGCAATGATCCCAATGAGCACTCGATGTTCTCCTCATTCTGCTCCCAGGGTTTCTCCAATTTGTTCTTGAGAATATAGGGATTCTATGGAACATCCTTTTTTTTGTTTTGTTTTGTTTTTTGCGGTACTGGGGATCAAACTCAGGACCCTGTGCTTGCTAGGCAGGCGCTTATTCCACTGAGCTATATCCCCAGCCCTCTATGGAACATTCACTTTGAGTTGCTTGGAGGGCTTTACGGTTTGAGCAATGAGTCATTAGAAAACTTAGAGTAATCCGAGACACTTTTAGTAGCCTGATGCTAGGAATAATGCAAGGAGGAAGTGTCTTTGGGAAGGGGTCTCTAATTGTCTTTAAAATCACAGTAAAGGTGACATTGCTCTCAGAGGGTAAAAATAGTACCTAAAATTCTATTCTTGAAGGCCCAAACTCCCCTAGAACAGGTTGTCCCACATCTTGTGGACAAGAATTGGAGACAAAGTGTTTGAACACTGATCTCAGAGGCCTAATCTACATGAAGAGTTAAGGAGTCAGACTGCTGCAGGAAGCACGTGTAGAAATGCAGTGTTGTCCACATGTTGGAGGGAAAAGGGAGTGCGGGAAGAAAGGAGGGGACAATGACCTCACTTTGAAGCTTGAACTCTTTCTACCTTTTTATAATTTTATGAAAAAATACAACAAAATTCATAACAAACTAAAAAACTAACAATATTTAGCCAGTTAGAAACAAATTTGTTTTGGGAACCAAATCTTTGATGGCCAAATAGTATGTACTCTTTGAGTAGCTCGAGTCAGTGCTTAGAGCATCAGTAATAAGAAAAGGGAATTTTCCACCACACCAGTCATTGCAGTGCTTCCTTCCTGTTTCCCAGATTTAAGACCCTCGGGATTATTTGTCTACTAGATTTGGGTCAAGGATAGATTTTAGGCTTGAGCTCTCTTCCACCTCCACTCCCAGGCTTATTTTGCCCTATCATTTAAAGTTACATCCTCTTGATTTTATTATTTCAGGGGCAACAAAAAAATGAAAAAGCCAAAACTAATTCCTCTGGCTTTATTCATAGTCCCTTTTCATCTCCTTGTAAAAGAGAACTTTCATGGTCTTTAAAAATTGTTCCCTTTCCCTTTCTTCCCCGCTAACCTTTCTCTTGGAATAACACTGGAGGACCCACTGCAACATGGATCTGTCGAGGGTCTTTCCCTGTGAGATTTAGAGTGAGAACCATGTAGGGCTCTGCAGAATGAGCATTTGTATTGTCATTGTCGTTGTAGGAGTAAAAAATTGTCTAAAAATTAAAACAGCAACTTGGGGCTAATACATAAAGATATATACTTTCTCTTTTATTTTTCCCCCCAGTCCTAACCAAATTAAAAGGTTTTCCCAAGACCTCAAAATGCCACAACTCAACTCAGGCTTCTGGAGTAGACTACAGTTTCCTCTCTGCTATGTCTTGACTGCTACAGCTTGTTCTTTTTACGCTTGATTTATTTTGTTTAAAGGCTATGGTTACGGGAATTTCCTCACCATCATGTATGAAGTTAGTCTGAGTCAAGCAGATGAATGAAGTAGTGGAAATGAGAGAGTGAGCGAGCTGTTTATTGCATTAAGAACCAATCAGTACCATATAGTTATTTTATTAAACATAAATTCATTTTAAATGTCTCACGGGGCTTACTGAAAAAAGTTCAATCTGTTATTGGATGAGCAAAAAGTCCTCATGCAAAAATGAGGTGTCTTTGTATATTCAGTTTCTTTGATCTTATCTTTGTCAAATGCAATATCTAAATGAAAAACTTACAGTATGGCTTGCATAGAGTAGAGTATAACAAATGATGAAAACATGTTCCCTAGTAAGAATTTGGGAATGTTGCACGTACATATTTTTCTTCATGCCTGAAATTCACTTTCTTCCCTCCTCAGGAATCCTCATTTATCCTGAGGGGAAGAATCAATATCTCTTTCCCTCCAATTTTGCATAGATCTATGATTTTCTTGACTTTCTTGCACATGCTGGCCGTGGCAATTTGTATTTATAATTAGGAGTATGAGTCCATAGCTCTCTGTTCTTAAGAGCTATGAGTTATGCTACATTTTTTATGTGTTTCGTGTCTCTTCAACTTCCTTATTGTTTTATTTCCATAGCAACTTGATGAAATTTTATTACCTAGGTTGGGGTAGTGACTCTTGATTGTATTTTGAATGCCTTACACGTGTGGCAGAGAAAAAGGCCAAACTGATCAACATGAAATTAATAAGAAAGGTTTAGAAACTTGGAGGCTTAAGAAATTATTAGTAGCACTGTTAGGTTTATTTATTTATTTATTTATTTTTTGCAGTACTGGGGATCGAACTCAGGACCCTGCGCTTGCTAGGCAAGCGCTTATTCCACTGAGCTATATCCCCAGCCCCCAAACTGTTAGGTTTAAGAAATTATTAGTAGCAAACTGTTAGGAACTATTTCATATATTTTATTTTTCGATAATGGAGGAATTTCTTGACCTATCTCGATAGCTTTAACAAGGCAGTTTAGGAGCCATTTATAAGATTTTCAAAAAGGAAAATTTAGTAGTCAGATCAACTTAAGATGTTTTTAAGTACTTAAAAATGATTTAATTTTTTCCAAGATGTAGTTACTGAGAATAATTTAATCTGAGAATATTGCATAATTTTGACTGGCAGAAAACATTTGAGCTAAGTTAAAATTTACTGAAAGACTTCCAAGCAAAATTGTCAATATTGAGATGTTGGCTTCCTTTTTCCTGTTAACATAGTAAAGGTCATTGGTTCCAGTTAATATGGTTTGGCTTGTTTTACAGAAATGAATGCTACAAACCAACCCTTGTCCCCATTTTATTCTGACTTTTTTGGATTGATTTCCTTATTAGTTGAGGAACTTTTTGCCTTTTAGTTATGTTCATTGTTTATTTTTTAAAAGGAATATAGAAAACTTCTCTATTTTTACTTTCAATAATATAAACTAGCCAGAATAAACACACACACACACACACGCGCGCGTGCACACACACACACACACACACACACACACACACACACACAGCCTTGTGTTTGAAGGTAAATGAACATTTCAAATGTCAGTTGTTTGAGTGTAGAATTATGTAACAGACCTATGTTATTAAGGCGGGAAGTAGGAGAAGACCTCTGCTAAAGTAGTGTCTAATCAGGAATATTACTTTGCAAACGGTTAGGTAACATCACTGTGATGAGGTTCATAGTGTCTCCACCCTGAATACGGGAGTGGGGAGGCCAGGGGATTTGTTTGGCTGACATTGGCCAGAACAGCAGACGGAATAATCACCTCAAGACAGTCTTCTGGGCTCAGCCTTCCGTGTTCCTCCTGCCTTCTCCTCGCTGGGGAATTCTTCTTCCAATGTCCTTTCTTTCCTCTTGCATTTTCAAAACTGGCTCATCTAGATCTCATTTTCTAAAAGCGTCTTCTAACAGGTTCTGTGGGAACAGGAGGGGTGGTTTGCGGAGAGACGAGGGGGGTAAACCTACGCTGCTGAGAGAGCTGCTTCCTTTTCCATCCTTATTTTCTCTCCGCTGTACGAAAGTCTCAGATTATCAGACTATTTCCCCGGTACAGCTTCACAGCGCTCCCCGTTCCCGGCTTAGCTTTCCACCTAAGTACTCTGCTTATGCTCTTTTTTGTTTTGATTTCTTTTGTCTCATTTTTATTTTTAGTTTTTCATTTCACTTTAAAATTAGTGCACAGACTGTTCCCTACCACGGTCCACCTCCTTTCATATATAAAGCCTACTTTACTTAGTTCTAACTGTGCTAGATGCAGACGCAGTTTCCTATTGGGGGGGGGGAATCACACACACACACACACACACACACACACACACACACAAACTCTGACAAACATATCTTTGGCCTTTGTGATTTTTTTTCGAGCAAAAATAATTAACTGCACAGAATCCTATTTGTTGAATGTCATAATTTAATCTATTCATGCTGTTTAAAAGGAAAATAATATTTGTTAGTTAAGTTTTCAAATATATACTTTTAAAATATACTCTCAATAATTTTAATATAATAGAAATCTTGTTAGAATTTCACACCTTAACCTCATTCCTATTTTATCTTACATTGTAATCTTTTTTATTTTTATTTCTGGCTAATTAGCTTTCAGTTTTAAAAAGAAGGAAACTCTATCATCTCTAATGGCATAAGTAAACCAAGATGGCAAACCAAGGGTTGATTGGTAGCATTCATTTCTGTAAAACAAGCCAAACGATATTAACTGGAACGAATGACCTTACTTATTATACTAAATAAAATAATCCAGACATACATAAATATAGCATGATCTCTATAAGCAATCTAAAGAAGTTGAACTCACAGAAAAAATAATAAAATGATGGTTATTAGGTTATAGGAGATGGCAAAATGGGAGACTTTGGTCAAAGATACAAACTTACAATAAGTAAGTTCTGGAGATTTAATGTATGACATGGAATTATAGTTAATAATGTTCTATACTTGAAACTTGCTAAGAATATCTTTTAAGTGATAACTATGAGATGATGAATATGTTAATTAGCATTATTGTGGTCATCAGCTTATACTGTATACGCATATTAAGGCATTGCATTGCATAACATATATATGCAATTTTTATTTGTCATCTACACCTCAAAAAAGTGGCTAAAAATAATCCATTTATTGGAATTGACAACAGGAATTAGTAACAACTGGGACCAGCATTGAACTGTGAATTGATAAGGCCACAAACTCAGTCTGAGGTTGGCTGTTCAAATAAAGAAGCTAATTAGCCCTTACATTCTTCCACATCCACTGTGACCACATTTGGCTATTTCCATCTTTAAGCTCGGTAACCTTAAACAGCACGAAAAACAAAGCAAAGGAGAAGAAACATAAAATATGTGGGCAGAGAATGTTCTTTAAAATTGGCACCCTCCACTGGCATCTTGAGCAATTTGAAAGCAATGTTTTAATTGGGCAAAAATCATTTAAACATCCATTAAGGAGCTGTTTCAGAATATCATATCATTAAAGGCTATGAATTGCTGATTTTTCTAACCACAGTGGCAAATGTGAAGGACAAATTGGAGTTAAATAGTGTGGTTGAATTGTAACATTTGCTCTGAAGTTTCTCTCTAGCTTACACACGATATTCACAGTATTTTCTGAGGTTTGAGAGGCTCTCATCCTAAGGGCAGAAAAGGAAACTAAGGCTAGGAAGAACAAGAACAGGTCAAATGGGCCATTCTTTAGTGTGGTAGATCTTCAAGTGCTTTTGGGTTCCAGATCTCTAGAGACTGATGAGACTGCATATGCTGATATGTATGTTCTAACTATGCAAACACAACATTAAGATTGGGATTTATAGCTTGCCTGACACACATTCATGGGTCATTCAAAGTTCTGCAGACTTGGCGATAACATTTGCTTCAGGGTTTGCCTTCAAGTTGCATTCTGATGCCCCATACATATTTTAGCTTAATGCTAGTCCAGGCTGAAAGACAGCAGATGTCAGCAGGAAAATGTAGGCAGTGCTGAGATGCATAACAGGTGTCATCAATTCTCCAGACCATCTCATTATTCCTCGTCAGACTCCAGACTGAAGCCAAGAGAAGAGGAAACAGGACTTCATCTCTCCCTAAGTAAGCAGTTTCAAATAGTTAACCAGGTTTAAAATCCTTATTAATCATGACAGCTGCGATAGCAGACTAGGCTACTAAGCAAGAAACTGAGGCAAATCTAACTTGAGCTCACCTGGTAGGAATTTGGACAGTAGGTTCTATCTAGGGAGTAGAGGTGGTTGGAACTTATACTTACCAGACACTACTTTGACAGCAAATGTTATGAGAATCATGTGTTTTTGTACTCCAGACCCTAGTTACTGTCTTGGTAATTTCTGAACTCAAACCTTTAGGATAAAGTTTCAGAGATTGTAGTTGAGCATGGCTAAGGCTGTGAGGAAGAACTGGTGCTTGCGTATTTTAATTTTGGACACGAACTTGGATTTAATATAGAAGCTATATGCGTAGCATTCAAACTTACATAAAGTAAATTTATACAGAAATGGTACCTTAAAAATCGTTATTCTTCTTGGGTGAAGGGCCAAGCAGAGCTCCTTAGGTTATGCTGTATCCTGGCACATGCTGTGTCATGCTAATTCTTACCATGGTCTTATTTTTTCTTGTAAGTTAATGACTGAGGCTGTGCTTCAAGGAGAATGTTTTTCTTTGGTATTTGTCTCTTTCTCTTACTGGCTTGCATCATCAGATTCTCCCCTCGAGCACACGCTGACTCAGTGTGTCATCTGACATATCCACACCTGCCACATTTCAGCCCTGCTCTCTCATGCACAAAAGTCCAAGCAACATGCTGTTTAAAGGGAGTCATGCTGACAGCTTCCTGTTCATTCAAATAACATCTGTGAGATTTGCATGGATTAACATTCAGATGACACAAATCTACTTTTTATTCAGATAAAGTGGTAAGGACTGGCTCATTTAACCATGGGCAGGAACTGGAGAAGATCATCTCCTCACTGGGATGAATCAGTGTCTGTTATTTTACTAAGGACTTTTCATCTAGCCCGCCCACCACATTTAGGCCAAAGTCCTGCTCAGAATAAAAGAAAACACAGATATGTAAATAATTGTTTCTTATTACTGGAAGACTGCTCAACTACTTAAAAACTTCAAGCGCCCCCTGTGTTCATTGCACTTTTGGAATCTTGAAATATGGTCAAGCTCATCCATCCCTACAGGTACTTCACATTTTAGGGAAATGGGAATAAGAGGCATAGATGCTAGAATGACAATTGTCTTTCAGGGACTGGTTTCGGAATCTAGCTTGAGAGGGGCTGAGGGAGATGGTGGGAAGAGGCGATGGGGATCAGAGGCAGAGCACAGGGGTGCCTATACATTTATTCTATTTTGCCATTTTATGCCCATGTCTGCATGGAGGAGGAGAAACATACAGCAGGGAGCTGCCTGTTTCCGAGTGCGGCCCTCAGGACAGTTTACCGAGGACCAGCCATAAAGAAGGTGGCTTCATATACATTTACCAGCTGTGGTGCAAAATCGGAATAGTCTTACTGTGGTACAGATTTTTTATTGTTTTAAATGCTAAATCATACATTTGGGCCTTGACATAATCCTGAAGTTCTTGAACTCTATTTTTCAGGCCATCCCTATGGAAAAAAAATGGTGAGGTAGAGCAGAATGGTGTCAGATGCCTTCCTGGTTTTTAGTTTCTATCTCCAATACCCTCTCTTTCTCATACAGTCTGAGCTCAGCTCAGCTTTCTTCATTATCCCTATTAAAATCCATAGTTTGTTTTTTTTTTTAAGCCAAGATGGTGTTCATATCAGATTTAAAAAATAATTGATTCCTGACTTTTGCTTCCAGCTAAGGTGAAGCATGAGAGACTAGCTTTACTATTTCTTCTGAAATAAACGAAAAATGGATAAAGTATATGAACTAATGGTCTTTAAGACATCAGAAGATGAAGGAAAACTATCTCTGAGAAACCAGAGACAGAGAGATGAGCCCTACAATGGTCACAACTTACTTTTTGGAGAAAGTGTCCTGGCAGCGGCAGTCCTGACAGTCCTGGCAGACTTCCTGTGTAGGAGAGTGAGGAGGATTTCGTTGCCTCTGTGACTAATGAACGTGGATGCTGTAGAAACATAGTTGACAGCTGCTGATGGGATTCTCCTAAACAATAAGAAAATTTTGCATCTGAATTATGCAAATGTCACTGTTGAGAACACATTGATGGATGCTCTCTTATGAGAATCCTGACAAAGTTTAGGGAATGTTTGAGATCTACACTTCAGTGACCCTGGGACACTAAGGACAGAACAATTCCTAGAAACCTGAGAAGCATACATAAAGAAGATGATATTATGCCATAGTTATGTTTTGACTGGCCTGACAGCCTCAAGGGGAATTCTCTTTGTTCAAGATGTGGTAAAAAACCATGACCTTGAAGGGTCCTTTGCTAGTAATACACTCTGAACTCTTAAATTTTAATTTTATGCTACCATTACCTTTTTGTGAGTAGGTGTCTTTAAATAAAGAAACATATGGTTCCAATGTGGCTTCATGAACTGAAAGTCATATCCCCGCGGATTCTGAAAGGGCACTTCAGGTGAGGGGCAGGCTGCCTACCTCGGAGCGTTTTAATCCTTAATTATAAGTAAACACCTTTGCCTCTCAGTGATGAATGAAGAAAGAGAATTTCTTCCTATTTAATGATGATGTTAATTATGAAAGAAAAAAGGCACAGTTATCCTAGAAAAACAAATCTTTAATTTGACAGGATAAGATTATCTTGCTTTATAATTAGCATAGATACAAATCAATACTTGTGTATTAGCAGATGAGTGACACATTCAGCAAAATTAGTTTTATAAAGGCTTGCTTTGCGGAATAGAACTGCCCATAACTGTTGCTAATGGGCACTTCCCTTTCTTCCCTAGTTCAAGACTTGAGCACGTTCCATGGAGAGTTGCAGCACAGGTGCTTAGAGACAACGTGACCAAGACTCTGCTTTTGCTCCCTTCCTTCTTTGTGTTGAGGTCAGGTTATAAGTGAAGATTCAGCAGCTGCAGAGGCTGCTTCGCAAGTCGATTTGGTGTAATAGGGTATAGGGAAGGAATCATTCTGGAATAGAGTGGGATTTCAGGTGGTGGAACAGCTCAAACCCCAATACATGACCCTGAGCAAGTTCCAGTATTTACTGGGCCTCAGCTCTTTCATCTGTGAAACAAATGTATTGCTTCCTGATCTCAAAGATTTTATTTTTTCAGCTTTAATTTGTGAATGTAAGAGATCTGCTCTTTTCCTCAGAGAATGTGTCCTCCTCCCAACTATGGTTGTAAAGTTTATGTGCTATTCAAAGACAGCATCCAAGTGTCTGGGGATGGGCTGGAAGGAGTATCGGTCAGCACTGTCAGCAATTAGGAGAAAAGCTAGACATGGATCAGAAGAGAGGGAGAACAAGCTGGAACTCATTTATCTCTCTCTGCATATAAGTATTATTAGCTTCAAAGAACAACAACTGCTGGTTCACTTACACTGCCCCCCCACCCCCCATCCAATGCAGCCTCTACGTCTTTGGGCAAATTCTAACTCAGAAGCACATATAAAAGAGGAGTCCTGGAACCCGGTTCTACTTTAACCAAGATGGAAATAGAATGCCTTAGCACACTATTCAACACTAGTTATTTCTCCAGTAAAGTCTTTTTTTATACTACTTACTGGTGTGGTTTACTTTTCTTTATATAACTCTGCATTTTATTCATATGTATTCAATGTGGTTTTGTTGTCTTTATTGCTTTTGTGAATGACATTTAAAAAATATTTTTATTGCTTATTATGCCTTTGTTGTACAATGCCTTTAAAAACAATAGTTCTCACTGACGAGGTTATTTAAATAACTCTCGTAGCTCTTCCACCAATATAATTGTATTTTCTAGGCAGAAAGTTGCTGTCATGATACTTCCACTTTCTTCTTTCCAAAGGTTATAACTCAATTTTTTCTGTCTACATACACTGGTTAGCACTGCAAAGAGACTCTCAGCTTGAAATTCATCCTGTCTAGGGCCCTTATTATTGCAGGCGCACACAGAAATATTAATTTATTAAGGAGCTTAGAACCATCACTGCTGCTTGAGATTCTGGACTTGATGCTGATAGAGCACGGGCTGTAAATTTAAATTCTCATTTTTCAGTTTAATGTTTGGGCCTCTAGAGTTTATACTGAGAAATGTTTTCCCACCTCCTGTCTGATGCCTTTGAAACAAAAGTCAGTGAAACATTTTGGGGGCTGAGTCACTGTGGAATTCTGGGAGTGGTGCTACTATCAACACTGAGGGAAACTTCTGTGGAGTAAAAGGAAGCTTTGAACAGTGTAGGCTCATGGTCATGAAACAAGACACATTAATTAATGAGGAAAATTTTCCTGACCTTATGCTATAAAAGCAGTAGACTTTTGCACAGCATGTCTTGAGCTGAGCATCCATTTTCTTGCTTCTATTCAAGTTCTAATTCATAGTTCTAAGAGAATTTATCAATTAACACCACACTTATAGCAGTTATGTGTAGCAGCTGGGGAATGTTTTGTAACATGAAACAACTCACAGTGGTTTAAATTTTGTAGGTAAATAGAGCTATGTACTGTATTTGAAAATAAATGCAATTCTTTTCATGTGATATTGATTTAAAGGGGTGAAAAGTGTAATGTGTTATAAGTTACCATAATGGAAAGGAGTACATGGCAGACTTTAATGTAATGATAAATTGAAATATGTGATGCATTACAATGTTTGAACAGAATGTGGAGAAACCATGAGCATTTCTGAACCCTAAATTGCTCTAAGATTTCTACTGATACTTCCAATTTCTATTCTCACAGCACAATGAAGTTTCTTCAGATTAAATTATTAGAACACAAACTGTGTGAAAGTCTTGACCATAAGGAAGTTCTTGATGATTTCATTAAAAGAACACAAACTGTGTGAAAGTCTTGACCATAAGGAAGTTCTTGATGATTTCATTAAAATTAACAATTTATGGAATAAACCTATAGTAATTTATAAGTTTTATAAATACATTTATACATTTTTATCTAATTACTCCTTCCACATGTGTCTATCTCACCAATATAATCCCAAGGCATGTACATTAATTATTAAATATAGTTGTCTTTGATATTTTTATGTAGTTTTAAATTTTTTTTTTTTGGCCATAAGATCTGGTAAGTTGGTCGAAACAAGCAGGGTTTACACTATGGGTTGATCTCTAACTACTTTCAGTTGCTGAGTGGTAGCGCTCCACAAGAAAGAACTGAGACAAAGATTTCACTCATGTGAATAAGCATATTTGTCAAGCTATGTGATAAGAAATTTTAATTAGCATCTTGTTTAGTTCACTTTGTAATCTCCAGTTATTTAGTTCTGTGAAATATGCATCTCATTTTGTTCTCATGTCCTGCCACTGGCAGAGGTGCAAGGAAATCTGGATCAGTGTTTAAATAAAGTTGTGATAGTTAAATCTTTGTGTTGACTCTTAATTTGATAGAAAGCCTTATATTTCTTTGTGGCTTTGTGTTGGTCCTGGTTATTCTCCTATTTGAATTTGCTATTTAGTTAGGTTTTAAGGCAGCAAGACTATTTCCTTGAGTCAGCGCTTTGGGAAGAGGTAGTAATTATTACACTCTCCTTGTTGCTGGATACCTGGACGTGTCCTTCCGTTGTCCTTCCGTATCCCCCCTCATCTATTAAATTCTTGTGTCCTTACCTTTGTGTTCAGAACATTTCATTTGCTTTTATATTTTAAGAGGAGATATTGATGCTGGTCAGATGTTTCTCTTGTTTCACTTAATTTATTCAATAATTACCTATTGTGACCAGCTTATTTGTATGGATTTCTGCTCCTTGCGTATTTCTACTTCTGATGGTGGAAATTTAAACTCCTTTTAACCTTACTATGTTTATTTTTTCCCGTTGAGTTTGAATAGAATTTCTCAAGTTAATCTCACTCATGTTTGTGATATTTCTGCAGACAGCAATCAGCTTTTTGCTGTCACCATAATGTTTGTGGTTCAGATTTGCCTTTCATTTATAAACAAAATTCCTGAAAAAAGAATATATTCCCTCCTCACTTTTTTCCAGCACTGCGATTGAACCTAGCTCCTCACATGTGGTCAGAAAGTGGTCTACCACTGAGCTATATACACAGACCTTTTTATTTTTTATTTTGGGACAAGGCCTTCCTAAGTTGCCTAGGCTACCCTCAAACTTGGGGTCTTCCTGCTTCAGCTTCCTGAGTATCTAGGACTGCTGGCATTCACATCACACTCTGTAAGACTTCTTTTTTTTATACATTAAAATGTCTTCTTAAAGTACTTTGGATGTTGCAATTATTTATTATTTTAAAGCAAACTTATTTCCTGGGAGAATACCAGCCATATTCTCCATTTATTCACTCATTCATTCATCCAACAGATGTTTATTGAATGCTCATTATGCTCTGGGCATTGTTCTGGGGCTGTAACAGTGAGCTAAAGAGATTTCATATTGAAGTATTTTTATTACTACATGGTGTATTAGTAAGCTAAAGAGATTTTTAAATCCCTATCCTGAGAAGCTTAATTTTAATGAGAAAGGAAATGTGATAAGCCATGAACATAATTTTTTAAGAGTCCCATGATCATTCATATTTCAGCAATCTGTAAAGAGTCTCAGGTTTTAAAGGTGATTTTGTTCCCAGATATGGCTACATATCAGGATCCAGAAGGAGAAAGAGACCACAGTCAGAGTCTAGAGGAGTCCAGGGCCAGCCCTGTAAAGGTCTTTCTCCTAGAGATTGCTTGGCATGAAGAGAAGGCCAGTGGGGGTTAAAAAGCATCACAAAGAACTTGCTCTTTCCTGTCCTGATGAAAAACACCCACATGCACTGGCTGGCAACGCGCCATCCCAGCACGTCACACTGGAGACATGAGTTCTGAGCATTTATGGTGGCTGGTCATGCAACACTCTGCCTGTGCAACCAGGCACAGTTACCAAGATTCTGAACTCTCTGGAGCAATGCAGGTGTCCACCATAAACCACATCCTCACAAACAGCATAGTCATGCAGAGCTCAGTGCCCTACATACAAAATAACCTTGCTAGTAAAATAGAGAGCAGTTAAAATTTCAAACTCCCAGCCCAGCCAAGGGTTAGCCTTCAAGAAGGCCCTTGTATGGAACAATATTTTATTCTCTATGGTAACTATTTTCTGCCTAAATTAAATATTAGAGTTCAAAAAGAAAGATGAGGGGCCGGGGTATAGCTCATGGGGCCAGAGGTATAGCTCAGTGACACGGTGCCTGCCTGATAAGCATAAGGTTCTGAGTTCAATTCCTGATTCAAAACAAACAAAAAAAGGCAGGATGAGGGCCATAAATAATAAAGCAGAGTTAGAGGGATGGTAGATGCCAGGTGGGGCTGCAATGAGAAATAGATTAGTTTTCAGTAGTTCATCAGAAAGGGCTTCTTTGAGAAGGTGTTATTTGAGCAAAGGCATGAAGGAGGGAAGGCAGTGGCCATGCAGAGTCCTCCAGAGGAACAACTAGTCCCCACGGCAGGAGCGAGGCTATTATGTTACCGGAGAGCAAGTGCTGCTAAAGCACAGAAAGTGAAGTAGGATTGGGAGATGTGATCAAAAGGGCAATTCTTTGCTTTTCATTTGCTGAAGTTTCTGTTCTTTTTATAACTAGTGCACATTCATTATACAGGATAATGAGCTTCACATCGGTACATTTAAACATGCATATGGCACACTGTGATCATTTTTGAAGCTTTTGATGTGCTGGTTTTGGGTTTGCGTATCTTTACATGATGATGATGATTATTACGAGGAATTACTATGCTCATGATGGGGCTGTAATTTGTGGGTTTCTCTGCTGGTGGCTCTGAGCCAAAAGTGGTACGTGAATGGCTGGTCCATGACAGAACCATGGAAGAGGATGAGGAAGTCCCGTTACACTCATTCACGTACCACTGGTTGTTTAAGCCCACGGGAACACTGAAGTTGGTTCACACAAGAGTCTGTGGCTTTCTATTGAAAACCTCAGCCCCCCAAAAGAGAGGAAACTACATGTTTAAACTTTTATGTTGGCATAGGTTTTCCTGCTTAGCAAGGAGAATATAAAGGGATTGGAGGCTGGTCAGAGGCAGATTCCCTCTCTCTGCCTCTCTCTCTGTCTCAGTGGGGGAGTTTCCCCAAGAGGGACATTGGCAGCTTTCTTTACTGTCCTTGGACTTGCTTCCCCAAAGTTGCCCCAGAACCATTTCTTTTATCTCCTGAGCTAGAAGCATTTAAGTCAGATTAGAGTTGTGGATTCAGAGGAAGGCAGTAGATCTGGTCTGACAATGAGCTTCAGATCTTGGCGGATTGCATGTGTTCATCTGGGATTAGCTGGGGGAATTCCTTCCTTCCTTAACCAGCAATACCACTGTCCTCATTTGCAACATATTATGACACTTTCATGTTGGATTTGGATATTTGCGTTTGAACAGGGCTGTTTCAGCGGGGATGATGGGCAGGCGGGGATCTCTGAATGAGCCATGTGCTTAGGAGCCTCCTCCGGTAGACAGATGTAACACTGCATTGCGCGATGTCTTCAGGTGATGCTCTCACTCACATGGAGACAGCGCTGTGATTACTACGTCATGCCTGCCGGGCACAGGAGAATGAGTAAGTGCACATCTTGCATGTGTTTGTCATCCCTGTCCTAGACCGGATGCAAAGCATCACTAGATCATGGTGTGGCAGACACTGTTAAATGCAGATAAATGCTCCTTGGGGACTGGAAAAGGACCTATTCTAGTGTTACTCAAATGGTACCACAGAGCGACATTTACTGAGGACTGTACCACCCTCAACAGCAAGCTTCCATGCACTTAGCACTGGGGATTGAACTCAGGACCTTGCGCTTGCCAGGCAGGCGCCTGTGCCACTGAGCTATATCCCCAGCCCAAGTGCTTTACTCTTAAGTAATCTTCTGTCCATGTCTTGTATTATAAACCCCTAATGGCAGGGACCCTGTGTTACCTCTGTCTCCATTTCCAGATGAGACTTCTGTAGGCATTCAGTACGCACTGGCTCCCCATCCCGTTTCTATGCAATGGCTTCTGAAGTCTGAATTAATCACTTGGTTCAGGCATTTTTTTCCGAGTAAAGAGTTTAGAAAATGTGCTATGGAAAGATTTTTTCTCCCAAGTCACATCAAGAGAGAGCATAGTACCATTATTTTCAAATGTGAAGTCCCTGATCAGAAATCTCTGGGAAATAAGACATTCCTTACAGGGATGTTATGACTTTTAAATTAGATAATTCACATTTTTTGGCACTTTGCTGGAGCATAATAATGTTAGTTTCTTTTCTTCCTTTCAAACATGACAATTTAAGAGAAAATATAGCACAGTCTTCAAGATGAGAATAAGGTAATAAAATTCAAAATGGCTTCTGAAGTTTATTAAAGTTGATTACTCTTGCCTGGATATACTTTTGTTTTATGTTGTTGTCTAAATGTAGCTCAAATGAACCTAAGAACCAATGTAAACAACTTTTTCAATTAATTTTGTTACAAATAGAGTGAGTTTGCTTGTTATGCTATTACTCTCTGGGATTTTATTTTTTAGTTTAGCTTGTGACTCTAGGAAAAGCTCTTGGTCTGAGGTAATGAGCCTTTTGAGAACTGGTGGATCAGAGTGGATTTCAGAGAAAAATTCAGTGAATGCTTGGTATTATTTTAGTCCTGTGTTGCTCTTAAAAAATAAAGATACCCAGCTGGTCATGGTGGCACATGTTGACAATCCCAGTCCATGGGTGGCTATGACAGGAGGATGTCTGTGAGTTTAAGGCCATAGTGTGTCCAGAGCCATAGTGAGCATTGTGAAACCCTGACTCAAAAACACCAAACGAATTGAGTGAATGAGTGAATCACTTAGTTTTTCTGTAAATCTTTTTAGAACACTAAAATTTTGTGGACTTTTCTCTAATTTGAAAGATTATTAGATTATAGTAGTAAAGGAGTAAAGTTCTTTCAGTTTTTATACCATAGGTGAGGTGACTCCTTCTTGCTTCTGTAGGAAAATAAAACATGAAACTGAGCAGCAAAATTTTCTGTTACTATATATCTTTACTCCATAGAATAGTGAGGTAGGACCACTGTTTGTGGAGCCCCTGATGTGCTAGAGGGGCTGTTTGTAGCTGTCTTGGGATGTCCTAAATTGTTTAAAAACATTTACCTTTGTCATTTTGATTTGGGGAGGAGCCAGAAGTTGCACAGTTCCAAATATGCTGCATAAGGTGGATGAAGGTACATCATGTTTTTATAAGTCTTCTGTTGGGTGGCGTCAGCAGCAACATTGCCCAAAGTTTTGATCACAACTGGTAGAAACATTCATGAAAGAGTACTTTCAAAACTGCTTCAGCAAGTGGTAAGAGTGAGGCCATAAGTGTATTTGAAGTGAAGGGGAGTGTTGGTGGGGTAATGGCAGTGTAAACAATACATTGTATGCAATAGATTGTGAATGTATAATATAAAATGTATATAATACATTGATATGTATATATAGTTAATAGCTCACATTGTGCCAGACAAAAAGGAGTAAATTATTAAGACATAGAAAAGTTTTCAGCTAGATGAAGTTTTTTTTTTTCCTAAAATTTATAGCTTTCATAATAGTGGTTATGTTATGGGAAAAAACTTAACTCATGAGTCAGAACCTGCTGGATGACATTATTACTTCATCAGTAAAGAATAAATGATAAAGATTTTAAAATTCCATTTGAAAATTACTCCATGGATTGTTTTAAACACTGGGATTGATTTGAGCTCTGAAATTCCAGCAGTTTTGAGACTTAGTTTTGCTTTGCATTTTATTTTGTGTGTGTTTGGAAATAATGATGGTGCTGTTGCATACAATCCTCTGGCCACATCTCTGGGCTATCTAGAAACATGACAGACATAAACTGACCTCATGCTTTAAAATCTCCAAGGACTAAAGATACTATTGAAATGCATTAGATGAAGGAAGTGTTTCCTTCAATTTGTAGGCATGTTCCATTTGAAATTATGCTGGTAAGAATTAATTGTAATACTCATGATGAATGTGACGGAGTATAATTTAACATGGAATTGCCCTTCATTGAAAATGTCCAGAGACCCCTTTAAATGATGGTAAGATTACTTAATAATATATCAGTCTTTTGCATTAATTTTCAAGAAATTTTAATGGGAAACTCGCTAATTGTAGTCAGCGTGTCTTCAGAACAACT
This sequence comes from Dinomys branickii, assembly GCA_004027595.1. Taxonomy (NCBI): domain Eukaryota; kingdom Metazoa; phylum Chordata; class Mammalia; order Rodentia; family Dinomyidae; genus Dinomys; species Dinomys branickii. The sequence goes on from PVLD010002117.1 coordinate 110,731, forward strand.
TGTGATTTTTGTTATGTTATGAAGCTTCTCAAAGCTGACACATTTTCTAAGTCCCAGTGGAAAGATTGGGACTAGCTAAGGTGAGACTGTGCAGTGTCACAGGTGGAATTCACATTTATACCTGATTTTCTTTCTACAGCCAAGGGACAGATCTCCTGTTCCACATTAAACTACCAGCATGCGTGTAACCTTCTATGATCTATGTCTGTTTGCAAATAAGTGATAGACATATATTTATTTAACATGTAAAGTGGTATCATGAGATGTATTTCAGATATTAATAAACAAGTATTCTTTGCTGACATCACTGATTACTGAAGGTAGGTATCTAAAAACTCAAAATCCTATCCTTTGCCACGGTCTAATAGCTACTTTCATGATACTGTTATGTTTCATGATTACTGAGCTGAGAAAAGCCTTCCTTATTGCCCCACTCCAGCTCCTGTATTTGGGAGGTCATGGTGTCGAGTTGAAGGATGGAAGTATGGGAGATCATGACAGGCATCCGTGATACCCTTTGCCAAGCTCCCCTGGTGCAGTGCAGTGGAGGGCTGGAGCCCAGGCTTGCCTGAATACTGGTTTAGAACTCAGTCTTGAGAAAACAGTGGTTAAAAGCACTGGTTCTGAAGTTAGGCTTCCTAGGTTTAATTTGGTTTTTAAATTTTATTCTTTTGGTATTGGGACTCAAACTCAGGACCTTGCCCTTGCCAGGCAGGCACTTGTGCCGCTGAGTTATATCCCTGGCTCGCCTAGGTTTCATGTTTGCTCCAACCCAGCAATTACTGTTTGTTTAACCTGTGCTTCAGAGCTGGTACATAGCTCCCACTTTTGGTGAGAAGAATAAATTAGCTAAATGAAGTTGAAGATAGCCTGGTGAGGTGAAAATGCAGCAGCTATTAATAACTCCACATTGTCTTAAAGAGGCGCTGTTCTGCTCTGCCACTTGACCTACATTTAGAATCATTTCAGCTAGTGGTAGTTTCGGCGCAGGCTGTAGTATGCATTCCACTCTCTCAGCCCATTAGAAAGTTTATTCTCGGTGACCTATGGCTTTACCTATGAATAAAATGCCATTAGAACTACCATAAAAAGAAGCATTGAGCTGTATATGTCTTGTACTTCTATACATTACTCCGAAACTTCTATAAGTGAGTGCTTTGAGCATGGGGTGGGGAATTCTTTGGAAGAATTCCTACGGCCTGTTTCCAAGGAAACAACCATTTAGATTACTTGACATTTCCCAAATGGACCCTATTAGGGTGGTGAAGTAACGCTTGATTTTTTTTCTTTTGCACCTACTAATTGCTGCTGCTGTTGAAATGGCAATGTGCTCCCAAGCCTGCTTCTAGCTTGAAGACAGCTTGAGTAGCTGGAGCCAGAACTAGGTGATTGTTTTTGCAGTTCTGGTTGGCAATATTCCATCCCTACAGCTGTGTTAACCCATGAACTTCTTGTTTTGAGAATTATTCAAGTGTTTTTAGAAATACAGTAACATGATTTTTCCTTAGTGACTGTAAGTTAGATTTGACATGGATGCTGAATCAGTGTTGACATATTCAAAGCATTCCTTTACCAACTCAGCGAATTTATGACAGAGATATTTTAAAGAAGAAATACTGCCCTCTTGTGTTGTAATATGATGCACTATTGAGTTAGGATAATCTGAGGAAAAAAGTATAAATTGAAAAATCTCCTTAGGGGTCAGGGATATAGCTCAGTGGCACAAGTGCCTGCCTGGCAACTGCAAGGTCCTGAGTTCAACCCCCAGTATCCCCCCCAAATCTCCTTAAAAATAACAGATCTCACTTAGAAAGAACATTGAGGCACACTGTATATAATATCCTAGTTACATTAAGAAAATAACAAAAGAAAAAGACCAGATGTCTGTTTCCTTGATCTAGAATTATAGAAAACATCATCAGTGCTGAATTTAAAAAGGGTCCTGATCTACCTGTTTTACACACAAATTTCTCTGCATCTTTGTTTTGGTTTTCCCCCACAAATTTACCTGGAAAAAAAATCATATTACCCATGTTAACTGAGTTCGTAGAATGCTTTACAAATGACAAAGGCTTTCTACACATTGACCTTATTTGGTCTTCAAATCCGCTGCCCGAGGACAGGCATGTTTATCCTTCCCACTGTGAAAAAGAAAATAATGATGACAAAGAAAGTTAAATAACTTCTCCGAATTTATATAATTAGAAAATATTATTAATAAGAACATAAGAAAAGTGAAGTAGTGCACCGAAAGTCGTATATTTAGGGTTTTCTCACCTTAAATACTGAGTCTTTTTTACTGTGTGACACTAAGCCATTCACAGATTGGTGCAGCCGTTATCCTGCTGTAATTGCAGAAATAGAGTTTTTCAAATCTCTTATAAATCAAACTAAATGAGGGTCCATTTCTTTATATCCTTAGACTATATACTTATTTGTTTTATAAAATAGCATTACATTTCTAGTCACGTCATTTGTAAATGTAATTGGTGGGTCTCATGGTGAAACAGGGTCAAAAATAAGAGAAAAAATTTAAATAGGCTTTCATTTGTTCTGTTATTGAAAATATATTCTATAGTTCACAGAAATACCTTGGACTAAAGAAGTTGCTAAGAGGGAAATGTACGTGTGATGAATGTTAACAGGGATATGCGAATCAAGAATTTGATAACTAAGGCATTTTATTCTTTGTTTGTTTTATTTGAACTCTGAATAAAGAAAAGTAGAAAGTTAAAGATATTTATGTCCTGCTCAAGTTTCATTTTATCCCCAGAAGTAAGCACTGTTATTGCAGTGTATAATTTTTCATTCTCTTTTCTATTCACATACATTTGCATACATAGTTACAAATGTATTTTTAATGACATATATGATCCATTTATAAATATTTATTTTGTATTTTTGTGTGTGTCTTTTTGAGATAAGGTCTCACTATGCAGTTCAGGCTGGTCTTGAGCTCACTTTGTAGCCCAGGCTGGTCTTGAACTCCTAATGATCCTCCTGCTTCAGCCTCCTGAGTGCTGGGGTTACAGGCATGTGCCACCTCATGGGGCATTACTTTTTGCCTGCCTTCCTTCCTTCCTTCCTGCCTTCCTTCCTTCCCTCCTTCCTTCCTCCCTTCCTCCCTCCCTCCCTTCCTTCCTTCCTTCCTTCCTTCCTCCCTTCCTTCCTCTTTCCCTCCCTCTCTCCCTCCCCCCCTTTCTTCCTCCCTGGCTTCTTTCTTTCCTTCTGCCCTTCTTTACAGTGAAGGATGTTTATTTAGGAGTACTCTGGGATTCAACACTTGTGTAAGGGAGAGAAAAGAAGCAGAAAAAATAGAGGGAGTAGTTGAAAACTACAGTTTAGGTCTAACACAGTCTCACCAGCCCTTGCTGGGAACAAAAGTGTTGCCCAACAGAGGTGCCAAAGGACAAAACAGCCAGGTCTTCATATCCCTGCTTTGACCAACCAGATGTGGTTGTGTGGTTTTTTTTTTTTTTTTTTTTTTTTTTGTGCGGTACTGGGGATCAAACTCAGGACCCTGCACTTGCTAGGCAAGTGCTTATTCCACTGAGCTATACCCCCAGCCCTGTGTTTTACCTTGAGCATGGTGTTTTTCTTTACTGAGGCGCTCCCCGAATGGGCTGATGGATGATGGCAGACTGCTGGCTCAATCGGTCCTTTCAGGATGCAACTTTTATATTACCGTGAGCACAAGAGTTTTTACTTGTAAATAACAATAATTTCATTAACAAATATTTTATTTTATTAGTAAATACATATTACATTGATTGTGGGGAGCTGATGCATGTACATAGCATACTTTAGGGATTTTTTTCTCACAGTTCTTATACCTCCTTCTGGCGTCATCTTTCTTGCAGTGTGTCCTTTACAATTTTCTTTACAAAAGAAATCCAGTGAAAATATGTTTTATATTTTTTCTTATTCTTTTTAAAGAGAGGCAACAACAAGAAAGACAAAAAGAAAATAACACAAAAACTATAAAAACAATACAGGATTTCAAAACCAGATGATAGGAGTCAACTCTGCTGGGTTTCAGTATTTGGCTAAGCTTTGTGTAAGACGATTTCATTATCTTTTTACTTCCTTCGCACTGTTTAGAAGTGGTCGCTCTGGTAACGCTGTGTACCCCTTAAATTCTCATATAAATTTAAGTGTCTAAAAGGTTGCAAGAGTAATAAAGAGTAGTCCTACATGCCCTTTCCCAGACCTCAGTAATAGCTTATATTCCGATGTATTTATCATTGGTACTTTTTTGTGTGTATGTCAGTGACTATAACTGCATATACCATTTTCCCTAAAGTGAGTGGCATTAAAACAATTTGTTATGCAAGCAGATTCTATGCGTGAGGAATACGGACAGGGCACATCCTCTGTCTGGTCCACGGCCTCTGGAAGGTTAGAAGGACAAGGGTGTGTTCATTCACTTTCACAAGCTCCTGTCTGCTGTAGGCTGCCGGAGATTCAGCTCCTTTCCAGGCGGGCCTCCTTGTGAGGTGGCTCTCTGTCTAAGGGATGCATCTACTCACTCTGACTTTATTTCTGCTCTCTTATTTTACATTATTCCATTTCTCCCTTTTGTGCTTTTCTTCGTATTCTTCTGCTTTTGGTAGAATGATTCTATTTTACCTACATCTGTAAAACAAAAACCTGCCTCTGTTTTAATGTTATATAATTTATCTTATTAGGTTAACCTAAAGGTCAACACATAAGCTTATGCTTATGGACTTTCTTATTTTAAGGAAGTCTAAAATTAACCTAAAGGAGATTTTAAGGTCTTCTGTTATTTTCTTTCCTATGTACTACATAGCTGCTAAGACAATCTTGGATTATACGTGAGATTGTTAATAATTCTATTCATGTTATACTTTAAGAATTATTTTGTCTGCGTTAAGTAAATATGTTTTAATTAATTTTATATTGTTAAAACTGACAGGTTCAGTTTTCTTACAGGTAAAGTTATGGGAAACACACATCCTACCTCTCAAAGTTGTTATAAAGATTAGAACTCATGTTAACACAGAGTAGGGCACAATATAGGTGCTCAATAAATGGTTGCTGCTTTATAATGTCCCTTGTTCAAGTACTATTTTTTCCCATGAAGTTTTTGGAGTTATTTGTTGTCCACACTTTGATAAGTATTTGACACCCACATGTTTAAAGAACACTGGCCTGGGGTATACGTGGATATGTGTAATTCTCCAAATGATTTATTCTCCGGTCTAAGAAAGTAAAAATTATAGAATCATGGGGAGAATCATGAACTAAGTAGAGTGACAGCACAGACGTTGGAGATTTATCTTTCTCCTCTTATATTTTCCCATCTGCAGTCACTTTAATGTCATCTTCTTAGTTTTTGGTTATCTAAGGCTAATAGTGTTATTATTATGGAAACTTCCCTTAAACTGCCCTTAATTTAGTTCATTTATCTCATGTTGCTTGTCTGTCATATATATATTTATACATAATACTTTTTACTTTATTGGTTACCAAATAAAAATATATAAACCATAATTAGTAAGATAAAAGAACTCTTTTGTGTCATCTAAGACCATACTACAGCATATCTTAAGAGCATTATGCTTATTTCAGAAAGCTCTACCCTGACAGAGCGCTCACTATCTCTCCAACCTGTCGTTTGTTACAGGCTTGGGTATCCAACCAAGCCACCAGCTCGCTCCTCCTGCTCCTTCCCTCCCTCCTGCTGTTTGTCCTAAGCTCCACTTACTCATTGTTCTACAGCTCAGTGCCCCGTCCTGTGCTTGCCACATGGTAGGTACCCACTGAATAGTTGTCACACCATGAATTTGATGCCTTTAAAAAATGTTTTGAAGCATCTAATTCTATTTAGTTTTTCTTTGCATTTTTATTTATGTTGTAGCCAATCCTTAAAAATACGGCAAAGTAGAAAGTATGCCTGTGCTACTTATATGGAATATTCACTTCATATGAAAATACTAAGGGTTGGGGATCATGAGCTATTATAAAAATCATGGTGAACGTTTAATACCTTAACAAATACATTACAGTAAAAGGCAACTTTCCATTAATCCCCCTCAAAATGCTCCACTTTGAACACACGTCCCATCGTTCTTGTCATTTTCTGAAGCGGTTCTGGAATTCCTCTTTTCTGAGTGTCTTGAGTTGAAATGTCATGGATGCCTCAAGGACGTGAGCAGATTCAAAATGTTTACCTTTTATGTCATTTGACTTTGGGGCTGAGCCAGAAGTTGTATGCTTCCAGATCTGATACATAAGGTCCATGAGGACACAGTGTAATGTTTCCACGAACATTCCTTAATCAGACCTTGTAAAGAAAAATAAGACTTCCAGAACTGCTTTAGAAGGTGGCAGGGAAAAAGGAATATGCGTGTCCACAGTGAGAGGCAGTGTGTGTGTGGGTGTTAATGGTAATGTGTCTTTTACTGTAATACTTTTTAGAAAATGTAAATATCCACCATGTATGCTGATCAGACTTCCTATCTTAGTGGTACAGTGCTTTCCTAGCATGACCAAGGGTTCCATCCCCAGTACCTTAAAAATAAATAGACAAGTAAACAAATAAATATTAGATACAAAAAACCCAAACTTATTATTTAATAACTAAAGATACTGAAACCTAATGGCACAAAGTAATTTACCAGGTATCTCAGGGTGAATTAGTTTGATTTCAAACACTACCAACTTCACTGCAAAGTCAATTCCAAAATATTTGGTGGTATTTCCCAACCACCGATCTGGATATCATGAAGGCAGAGTTTTATGAGCTCTTGTACACTGTCCGTTCCCCCTTCATTTCTCTCCCCAACACAATCCCCCTCTATGAATCATAGACAGAGCAGTATTTTAGTTTCTCCAGCACTATTTGGAATTGAGCTAGAGACCATGTTTCTAATTACACAACATAATTTGGAATAGGTTACAAAACATACTGCAGCTTAGTTTTTCAATTTAGAGTGATACGACATTTGAATATCCTGCATACATTTTAACTTGTATCATTTATCTTATAGAAACATAGCACATTTTATCCATATAGATTACAGTGATGGTTTGTATTTCATAATCAAATAAAGATTGCATCAAGACCTCCAGGAAAAATGTGTCATTGGCTTTGTATTCAAAAGCTCCTTTATATAAGCTGATTTATATCTGACAAAAGACTCAAGCTTTGATTGAAAAGCAAACAGATGAGAGCTGTGTGCACTTAGTAATGCTGTGTAATCTGATAAGCTGTTCCCAATATTTCTTTACTGAACACAGTGGACAGGAATACTATTCTCCTAGGAAGAGATGAGCGGCAATTTATTCTAATGCAAAAGACAAATTCATGCTGCAGCTTCCAGTAAAGAGAATTTAACAAGAGGAGACGTATTTGTTAATATAAATGAAATCATTCCTTTCACTGATTCATCTAATGTTCCTTTTGTTTTTCACAAGATTCCCACTGTTTAGATTTTACTCTGAAAATTGTGACTTAAGGGTTTTCTCCCAATATTCATTATGACTGAACAAAATGAATTACCTTTGAAAGCAAGAATCAGCATTTCCTCCTGCAGAGCAGAAGCTTGTCCTTCACATCCAGCTTGTCATTTGTGTTTACTCTCCTCTGTTACAGGCATAGATAGGGACCTTCTCTTCTGCTTCTCCGTTCTAAGCATGGCTCATGTGCACACAACTATGCACACGTGCACTATTTCCCCCTCCTCCTCCTCCACTGGTCTTTGGTCTTTGTCCTCTGGTCTGGGACCTGTCACACATGACCCATAGCAGCTCATCATTGGTAACACACGCAGCACATATGTATGTTTCTCTCCCCTGTAGCTCCTTTGATTTCTTTTCTATGTAGGATAGTTCTAACTACTCCACATTCTCACTAACATGTGCTGTTAGTTTTCTCAATTGTTGCCAGTCTAGTGATGTGTGTAGCAGTCTCATATGGTAATTTTAATTTGCATTTCCTTAATGACTAGGCAGCCTTTCCAATGTCTTCTTTGTTAGGAGTCTGGTCAAGTTATATCCTTTTATATCATATGGTTTTTTCTTTGTCGTATATATCTATATATATCAGATATTTCTCTATGTCTGTGGTTGTTCTGTTTATTTTCTTAAATCAATCACTGACTAAAAGAACTTTTTTGATTTGGGTTTTTTCTGTGGCCCTGGAAGTCAAACTCATGACCTCACAATTGCCAGGCAGGTGTTGTGCCAATGAACTATATCCCTAGCCCACTTTAAAAATTTTAATGTAGTATATTATATCATTACTTTATTTCATGTATAATATTTTTAGTGACTTAAACATTTTTATTTATACCAAGATTGTGAATGATACATGATGGTTTATTTTAGAGACCTTTTTAGTATGAGTCTGTGAAGTTTATCAGGTGAAGTTTTAGGGGTCATATTATTAGGAGCTGTAGCTCTTTATTCCTTTTACATAGATATTCAGTGGTTTCAGCATTCTTTAGTGAAAAGATTCTACTTTCCTTTTGGTGTCTCTGTTGAAAGTAACTGTGGGTTTTCTCTGTATTCCATTTCCTTTGAGATATTTGCTTCACCTGACACTAAAATCATACTACCTTGATTATTATAACTTTGAAATCAAGTAACCTTGAAATCAAGTAGTCAGACTCCTCTATTTTGTTGATTGTTTTATGACATGGTATGAAAGTTTTATGTGCATTTAAAAAGACTGTGCATTCATGATTTGTTTGATAACATTTAGGTTAAACTGATTATCTTTTTCAAAATTACTTTTATCCTTACTGCTTTGTTCATCTATTAAATACCAGTAGAAGAATACTCATTATTTTTTGTCTTTTTGAGGCAGGATTTCACTAGCAGTTTAGGCTGGCCTTGAGCTCACTTTGTAAGCCCGGCTGGCTTTGAACTTGAAACAATCCTCCTGCCTTAGTCTCCTGAGTGTTGGGATTATAGGCATGTGCCACCGTGCCTGGCCTATTCACCTTTTAAAAATTTAGTCTTTTTAGTAATATGTGGTGTTATCATACTGTAGCTTTAATTTGCCTTTTCATAATGACTAGGGATGTTGAACATATTTTATATGCACATTGGCTATTCTTCTTTTGTGCCACTGTTTTTAAGGAAAAGTTTGTGTTTTTGAAAGAAAAGAATGTGGTTGCTTCAATTTTCTTTTCTTTCCACAGAATTTTAGCTGCCTGGCTTCCTTAGAAGACTATATGTTAGAATTATGCTGCCAAAGGAAAAATAAAAAAGGAAACTTTATGCTGATGTAGAGTTAATTCATAAATCCAGAGACGGGGGCCATTAACCTGTGTGCATGAATCTCTTCTGATTAAAGGGTGGCATAGATCCTGCCGTCCTCCTGAGACTGGACTCTGTTATCGCAGGTGTAAAGCTGTCAGTGCTCTGGTATATCTCTACAGAGTTCCAGTGAGAAAGCCTGATATTCCATTAAAATAAGTTCTGTGGGTGCTCAGATATTTAACACAGAGGTGTGAAATGAGCTCTGATATCACAAACAATGTTTTCTGTTATTTTAAAAATATAGTTTCTTTCAGAATACAGTTGTTCCCTGTGAGATACTTTTATTGCAAGCTATTAGGTAGATTTTAAAAGGTTTAAAAGATGCTGTTTTAACTGTGTAAAGAAGCTGTGAGGGTGTACTTTCTCTTCCTAAGGCAGTTCTCCTCAAACAACATTGCACCAATGTATTCTTTTTTGTAATCTTTCCTATTATCAGACCTTCCTGCACACAAACATACAAGAAAGAAAAATAAAATTATATGAAATTTTACACCCTTCTACTAGAGACATTTTTCTAGATAGATATTGATATCCACTAAATAGTCTAAGGCAAGTAAACCTGCTATGTAGACTTGAGTCCTTTTTGTGTATAAAATAGAATAATATTAATCTAGTTTCACAAGACCCTTGTGATAGGCAGTAAAACAATAGTATGCGATATTTGCCTAAGGAGGTTTATCAGCTGAGATAAACTGGATCTTTTTATATATTCTTATGAGGAATCTATGTCAAGGATTTGCAGGATGATCTGAACAATCAATCATGAATATCAGAAAAAAAAAAAAAACCAGGGGTCCTGAAATAGGTAACCAGCCTCATCCTTAACTTTTGTGAGGGTTACAAGAACTTTGTGTGAGAAACGTGTGTCCTGGAAGTGAAAGAGGTCTAGAGAGCTACAGATTTGTGTAATGAAGGAGAAAGAGTGTGCAGACACCAAACCACAGGGGAGAGTAGAGGAAACAAAGTCATGCATCTAAGTGCAAGGTGTCTGCAAGGTGGGTCAGACCTCCTGAGACCCGAGGACTGGGGAGAAGCTGTAGTTTGGGATGTGTTGGGAAGGCGCTCTCAAACCTTCACTGGCTCCAACCCTTCTTTGTTGTTGCTCCGAAACTTCTTTTCAGCCTGAAAAATGTGCTGGGTGATAAAAAAATAATTATGTTATTAGGTCCCCCTGGAAGAACTGGACATGAGGTGAAGGGTGAAGAGAGAGACTAGACAGTGCGTTTACAGATGGGGACGGGTCAGCAGCAGTGGAGAGAATAAAGTGGCAGAGGGGACTATTGAGACGTATTTGGGTCAGAGTCCTGCTGAGGGTGGCTGCATATGTGCGCTAGGGAAGCTGTAAGAAAACAACTCAGAGCATGAAACAACAGACATTTATCTCCTCACATTTCTGGAAGCTGGAAATCGTATCAAGGTGCTGGCAGGGTTAGTTTTTCCTGCTTTTTGGTTTGTAGGCATATTCTTTTTTCTTCCAAGGTCTTCCCTTTGTGCTCTGCTGTGTCTTCATTTCCTTTTTTTATGAAGACACCTGACGTACTGGATTAAAGGCGACTCATAACCTCATTTCAACTAAACGATTTCTTTAACTGCCCTCCTCCAAGTACAGTCACATTATGTGATACCAAGGTTTAGGTGAAAAAAGAAAAGAGGGAGAGAAGAAAAGAAGTAGGAGTGAAAAGAAATATACCCTGCATGCAGAGTCGGTCACTTGAAGGTGTAGGGTGACAGTGGTCCTAGGACTCCACAGCTGCAGTTTATTGTATCCTTGTGATGACAGATCAGAGTCACGGGAAGCTATTCTGTGCTGTGATTTGACAGTTTTTGTGATTAGCAGATCATGCCCTATTATCCAGCCTCCTTGCCATGTCCTAATCTCCTGTCTCAAGGACAGTTGAACCTTGGAAACTCACAGCTTATGAAATCCCCTCTCAGTTCTAGAAAAATGAAGAGGGAGGAATGATCCTGTCACCTGGTAAATGGGGCAGATGGTCCAACAAACTGGGGGCAAATTGTGAAAGTGAGTCTTTTCAGGATCTGCAGTAGAAAGGTTCTAGGGTTGTTTGAATTATACGTAAATACCAATTAAAATCTGCATCTTCTGGCTGAACTATGTTGGCAATTCATTGGGAACATACCTTCTTGGTAATATTTTAATAATAGAGATCTGGTAACTCTCAAACATATGTGGTGTCTTCTGTTGCTTTATGTCTTATTTTAAACTGAACATTAAGGAATGTGATATTTTAATTGTAACTCTGCCAATATTTTTATGTAGGGGCCTGCAGCCATTTTTATCTTCAGTGAAATATTTCTCCCCAAGGAAGTTAGAATTATAAAAGTTTGTCTAGCAGGTTGAGTTGTGTAGTGTATTCTTGGGTATCAAAAATACTCTTACAGTTCTCATAACTGGCAAATGTTCATAAGGTGTGGAAAAGCTGACGCATGCTGTACAACCTCAGGCACACAAACTGCATGTATGTACATGCAGGACCTAGAAAAACACAGCCACCTATGCTACTTACAACTGTGACTTGGTTCTTTGATGTTTGTGTTTTGTTTCATGTACTGCACACCCTCAACAACACATAATATATTCCTAGAATAAATGCACAGAAAATCAATGAAATTTTAAAAGTAAAAAATTTTAAAGATTATTTCTACTTTTATTGCTTGTGAGGTGGAAACATATTTAGGTAACATTTTATGCACTTTCATAATATTTCAAATATATCTTTTCCTTCTGGGAGTTTGTGCAGAAGACAGAATGAACAAACTCAGTTATAAGGAGCTGGCTAGTCCCCCAACCCCCTGGGTGGGTGTACAGCAAAGGACAAAAGACAATAGACTAAAGTAATATGGTATACAGGGGTTTAGGAGGATGAGAGCTAAGGCCCAAACTTGTCTAAAATGGCCATTCTTTATTGAACATATAACATATCAGAGTATACAGGGAAGTTCAGAGAATAGCTGAGGCAAAAGGTGTGAAAGTGAGCAAGGCCTTGTGAAAAGGATCAAGGACATTTCAAGCAGTAAAGCTTTGCTTGATGAAGGAACTGTTTTATCTTTAAGGTTGGCAGTTATCACCCTGGAGTTCTGAGTGAGAGTCAGTGTCCTCGCCTGTGGTGTTATTCTGCCTTCAGAGATGTCACAGTGTCACAGGTCAACATTGGCCTCTACTATACCATTGCCATGAAGAGCTCTGTTCCGGCAAGCCAGCCATTGGCTCATCAGGAAAGTTACTTAGGCCTGGGGCAGACTCATAAGTTAATATAGAAAGCCAGTGGGTTAATTCTAATGCCTGCTCAGTACCTCCTCTCCATAGTCTCTGTCATTCAGTATTAGACAGATAAAGACACTGAATCTAAAACCAGAACATCGACGAGCTGACACTCAAAACTGAATGATTGGAAGCAAAACCATGATATAGAAATGTACAGATGGAATACACAGATAGAAATATGCAGATAAAATAAAAAGAACTTAAAGGAAAATAATTATAAGTGACTTACAGAGTACTTCCTAGGCATTACACTATGTTAGAACACTTTTATTTGCTTTGTATCCCTAAAATGAAAAGTCAGAAATTTAAATGAAACAATATATACACTTCCATGGAATTTTGGTATCAATATGGTATTGGTATATAGTCCAGTGATGGTGAACCCTTTAGAGCTTTCAGTGATAACGAGTAGTTAGCTGCAGCATGTGTGCCATAGGTTCATCACCGATACATACAGTGAGGTGTTTTCTGACCTCTTTCCGATCTGATCAGCAGGAAATGTATATTATTGAGAGATAAGTTGCTTACTTACACTTTTGTTGTATTTATTTATTAATTTTTTTTGAGATAGGGTCTCACTATAAAACCCAGGCTGTCCTCAAACTTTTGACAATCCTCCTGCTTCAGGCTCCCAAACGCTGGGATTATAGGAGTGTGTCCCCAGGCCTGGCGGCTGCTCATATATGTATGCTTTGTACCTATGAAAATCTCAAGTTTATCCTTCTTTATAGCTGAGTAGTACTCCATTGTATAAAAAGATCGCATCTTTTTTATCCATTCCTCAGTTGATTAGCATTTGGGTTGTTTCCAGGATTTAGCTATTACAAATTGTGGTGTTATAAACACTGGTGCACGTATATCACTGTGTATGATTTTTAAAAATTCTTCTAGGAAGATAACCAGAAGGGGAATACCTGAGTAGAGCAGGACGTCTAATCCTAGTTTTCTGAGGAATCTGCACAGTGGTTGCACCAGTCTGCAAGTGGGGAAGTGTTCTGTTTTCCCCACAGCTCCTCCAGCACTTTTTATTTGGTTGAATTTTTGATGATAGTCATTCTTTCTGGGGTGAGATGGAACCTCTGTTGTTTTAATTTGCATCTCTAGAATGACTAATGATGTTGAACATTTTTAAAAATATATTTATTTTCCATTTGTTTTTCTTCATATGAAAAGTATATATTCATCTCAGATGCCCATTTTTGGATTGGGTCTTTGAATTTTGGGGGTCTGATTTTTTTTGGTTCTTCATATGTTCTAGATAGAAGTCTTTTGTCTGATTGACATTGACTAAAGGCTTTTCCCACCCTGTGGGTTATCTTTTCACTTTGATGGTAATTTCTTTTCCTGTGCAAAAGCTTTTTAATAAGATGAGATCCCAGTTGTTGATTTTTAAAAGTATTTCCTGTGCATTCTGAGTTGTGTTCATGAACTCTCTGCCTACACCTATATCTTCAAGATTTCTACCTACAGTGTTTCTGTTTTAATATTTATATCTTTGATCCATTTTGACTTTAGTGCATGGTGATAAACATGGGTCTAATTTTAGTTTTTGGCATGTAAAGAACCAGTTTTTTGGGTACCATTTATTAAAGTGGCTGTCTTTCTTCCAATGAACATGCTTGACAGCTTTGTCAAAGATAAGATGGCAGAGTGTGTTTGGAGTTGATTCTGTATCCTCCAATCTGTTTCCCTGGTCCACAGGTCTGATTTTTTTTGCGAGTACCATGCTGATTTTATCACAGTAGCTTTGTAGTAATAATTTCAAGTCAGGGATTGCGATGCCTCCTGCCTTTCCTTTGTTGCCCAGGATTGTTTTTGTTATTCTAGGTCTCTTCCTGTTCCGGATAAATTTTAGGAATATTTTCTCTAGTTCTGTGTGGTATGTTAATGTTATTTTGATGAAAATTGCTTTAAATCTGTATAAATTTTTTTTTAATATGGCCATTTTCACTATGTTGGTTCTTACTTTCCATGAGCAAGGGATGTCTTTCCATTTTCTGATACCATGAGGCTCTTTTTAAAGGATAGCAACTCTGTGAATTGAAAACTATTATCCCTACTCACAGTTGATGAAATAGACTTTCACTCCAGCTCACACTGAACATTGAATATCTTCTCCAATCAAGTAAGTAAAACACTAAGTAAAATTAGGGATTTTTTGCTCAAGAGAAAGGACAGATAAATTTTCCAATACTAATGCACTCCTTAGGATATGACCTTACAATTTAACTGCATGTTTTAAAACAGAAAGCCTTGACTCATTCCTGGGAATGGGGTGACTCCATCTAGCCATCTGACAAACTTTTTTTAAAAAAGGAAACTCTATATTGAGTTATAACAAAAAATTGCACAAGCCATATATGAACCTCTGTCTATGTACACTGCTTCAACAACATATCATGTTTATAAACAAGTCACTTTTATTTCTCACAGTTTTGGAAGCTGGTGGGACCAAGAAAAAGGCACTAGAACTTTGAATTTCTATACAAATTTGAGAATCTATGTATCAGTTTCTATATAAGCACTTTCTAGAGTTGGACCGTGATTGCATTGACTCTGTGGAGTGATTTGGGACAATTGGTTTATTTTTAATCTGAATATTTAAATAGATGAAGAGTATTCTTCTCCATTGATTTAGGTTGTTAGAACATTTTCCAAAACTACTACTAAGTAAATGTCTTACATATATTTTTTCCTGATTTTTTTCCTAGATGGATGTTTTGATTGCTAATGACTGTCATTTTAAATCTATATTTTTATTTGTCCATTGTGAGCAGAGATAAAAATGACAACTTTTAAATTATTTTATATGCTTGGCCTTGCCAAATGTATTCATTGGCATAGTTTGTATACATTTTTGTATTTCCCAAGTGCATAATCATTTCATATTAAAATAATCACAGATATCTTTCTTTTCCTCCCTATTGTACTTTATAAAGCATCCAAAATAAAAGGAAAGTGGAAGTGGTGTTAGGAGCCCAGTTTTCTCATTACTGATCTTAGAGATAAAGCTTTCAGTCATTCCAGCAGTAAAATGTTTGATAGAGGTTTTTGTAAAGACTTATCAGATTAGGGAACTTCCCTTCTATCAAATATTGCTGTGCATTTATTGAGCTACTCATGTGATTCTTTACTTTTATTTTGATATCGTGGAGAATCATACTGACTGATGTTCAAATGTTAAAATATTCATTCCTGGAATAATATTCCAGGAATATTCCTCATATTCCTGGAATAATCCCTAGAGACATGATGTTTATTATCATTTTTATATATTGCTATGTTACATTTGCTAATAGTTTGCTTACAGATTCTGTTTCTAAGCTCCAAGTTCAGGAGAGAGGTTAGCTTAGGATTTTCCTGACTTGTAATGCCTATCATATTTCACTTTATAGTATTAACTGTCGGGTTCAACTAGGACATGACTTTCCAGCACCAAGCCTATTGGTCAGCAGGGGTGTTATTTTCAGAGAAAACCCAACTAGGCTCCAGATGCCCTGAGGACTTTGATCATTGAGGAACCAGACAATTTTGACCACGGATGTTTGCGCAGACTTTATCACCTGAGGTCCCTTGCCTGATATCACTTGATCCCTCCACCTTTGTCCAAGTAAAGGCTTTGTTTCTCTCTCTGCCCCACAGATGGCCTTTTTGCCCTCTGTCTCCCTGCAACCTGGTGCAATAAATTCCATGTCATGTTGCCTTTACATAAACCTGGTGGTCTCTGCTGGTCTCTGACTCATGCTGTTCATTTCCCTCACTTCATAAAATGAAGTGAGAAGTTTCTTCTTTTTCTAGTTTCTTGAAAGAAAAGATTGGTGTTGTTTCTTCCTTGCATTCTTATTTCTAATGATGCCATGATGCTCTCTAAGCCCAGAGAGTTCTCTGTGTAAAGGTTTTAAATTTTAGGCTTGCTATCCATTTCTTTTTGCTAAATTGAATTCCCCGGCAGTCTTGCTTACCTTATCCAGAGTTCTGAATTTATTGGGATAGATTTTTAAATAAAATCCCTTCCTCTTTTTCTGTATTTGTAGGATCTGTGGCAGTGTTCTCCTTTCCGTTTATGCTATTGGAACTTGGAGCTTTCACAGTGTATTGGGGAGGAGGAACCTATACGAAAGGAGCAAGCAGGAGGTGGGCTCTCCAGGAGGTGAGCTTGGGATGCCTAAGACATGTCCTCATAGAGGGTGGGTAGAGAAGTGAATGTAGGATTAGGCGTTTGGGGATCTGTGCAGAAGATACATATTTAAGAGGTAACATGTTTACAGTTTTGAGTCTGGACCACTAAGATACTGAAGCAGTAATTATGGGATTGAACCCTGGGCTACCGTGAAGGTTGAGAAAAAGAGGAGAAAACAGTAAAAAGCTTAAGAAGAGACAACCAGGAAAGTAAGAAGAAAACCAGGAGTGTGGGGTTGTAGGAAGCTGAGCAAAGATAGCTTTTGAAGGAAGAGAGTGTCACATGCTGTCAATGCATCAGATAAGATGAACTCTGAGAATAATGTGGTGAACTTGTGTGACCTTGATAAGGGCAATTTTGGTGGAATGTATCAATGAGCCTAGTGCTGTGTGTGTGTGTATCATTCTCCATGTTTTGCAGTTACTATATACGTTCATTTTACAAAATTTTTAAATTATGGAAAATATAAAAAAGAGAATAAAAGACCTGTAACCTAGGGGAAAAACAAAAACAAGCTAAAAAGAATGTTTCCCTTTAGTCTGAAGGTAGTTGTGGTGAAGGCTGTGAATATGGCGGTACAGGTGGTGAAGAGGAGAAATGGATAGTGACTGACATGGGATGAAGGTCAAGCAGGGCTTGAGGGATTGGCAAGTGGACTGTGATGGAAAAGGAATTTGTGGATAACTGAAAGAAAGGTTGTGTATTGCTGGGTGTGGTGGTGTAACCTATAAGGCCAGTGCTCTGGGAGGCTGGTTCAGGAGGATCACAAGTTTGAGTTCACCCTGGGCAACTGAATGACTTAGTGAAACACTGTCTGAAAAGACATACAAATAGATAAGTGAGTAAGTAAAAAAGGGCTGAGAGTTTGGTGCAGGGGAAAGGCCCTGGGTTTGATCCATAGTACAATAAAAAAGTATTGTGTGAATCTTCACTAAATACCTCTCATATATCCCCGAAAATTGTTTTAAGTATATAGTTTTCAGTGAAAAAAAAATTCCTGTTAATTAAAGACAGAAGTCTCCGATAGTCTTTTAAAGGTAGATTTGACCCTAAAATATCTCTATAAAACATTATTAGGAAATCATTGTTGAATGTGAGAATGGGTTGTTTTTATCCATTCTGCCCATCAGTGATAGTGCTTTCCATGGTGTAATTCTTACCTTCTTTATTTTCCCATGGCATGTCATCATTCAGACAATTGGGTAAGTAATTTAAATGTAGTTTGAAATATAAATATGAGTTCTTTTTTTTTTTTGTGGTACTGGGGATCGAACTCAGGACCCTGCGCTTGCTAGGCAAGCGCTTATTCCACTGAGCTATATCCCCAGCCCCTGAAATATAAATATGGAAAAATCATTTGCTATTATACAAAAATTGGAAATCCCATCATGATTTTGCCTAAGAATAAAAGTAAAAACAAATCAGTAAAATATTTTGAAAATAAAAATTGTATCTTTGGCTAAAATTTTAAAGTTCTAGATGAGAGGAAAAGTGACATGTGACAGAATCTTGCTACTTTGATTTTATTTTAAATAACCCTACATTAGCCCTAGAATTTTTAAGCTCTATGATGAGTTAGACCTCATGAAATGAAAATGAAACTTCTCTGGTAGTCATCTGTATGTTGTCAGGCTTTTTTTCAATTTTTTAAATTAGTACCTGTTTATAGTCCGTAGTGATTACACTCCTTATGGGCAGTTGGCACAAGTACATACTGTATCAGTATGTTGCTAAGGAGAGACATCCCGAGAAATAAGACTCCTGTTTTCATCTAAGCTCTGCTATTAACCAGTTCTATTTTTAGAGAAGATAAACTCCTACACCTGAGCCACATATCTAATGGTGCCTTTGTGGTCTCTATCGCTCCAAAATAGAATGTACTCATGGCCCAGTTTCTTCTGCTTTGGAATGGGTTGTTTGTATTAAGAATGAGGTGCCTGAAATTTATTGTCTCAGGACCTCAGAATGAAATCCTAAATTCTTTCGTGAACAAGGTGTCTCTCTGTTCTTCACCTCTTCCAGCACAACTGGTACAGCCTTCTTTTCTTCCCCCATAGCATGTTGACTGCAGTAGTAAAAAAGATCCAAAGGCCAACTGATTTCTAAGTATGGCTGTGCTGCCTTGTTTCCTTTAAGCAGAAAATCAGTATTGCTTTGGGTGAACATCTCCTAGAAGAGAGATACTGAGGGCTTGAGACATATAGGACATCGTGCCATGCTCCAACAATTTATAATCTCTGTTCAAGTGGAGCTAAGTCAAGTGTGTATAAAAAGTAACCAGCAATATTAAATTTGATGGGGGTAATAACTGTCATAAGAATTCACATCCAGAAGCAATCATGGGAGGTGGTGTGGTTACAGAAAGCTGCTGGAGTGCATCTGAGTATATTTTGATAGATTTATTCAAGTGATCAGACAGAAATGTCAGGGATAGATGGTGGGGAAGAGATGCCGTGAATAATGACCAAGAGAGAAAATGGCAACAATATAGCCATAAAATAAGAGGAATGATAATAATAAAAAACAATTATTGCTCACTAGTGAGGACCTGGTTCCTTTTCTGATCCCTGCTGTCATGGCTGCTGTCCTTGAGGTGCAGGATATTAGTAGAACAATATTAGGTAATTTTTATATTTATCAGCATTTTCTGAACCACGAAAAGGAGGCACTATCTTAAATGGGAACTATTGTGGACCACGTAGATAAAGCAACACACTGGTGACGTCAGGGCAACCAGCCAAAAGGAAATTGGAACCTCCTGTCTTCTGAGGAATAGCAGTGTATGTAGGTAAACTGAGGCATTATGAGTTTAAGCTCCTCCTAACCCTTTGCTGTCCTGTACTACCCTGGCATGGAGATAGCGTCTGGGTGTTCTTGCTGGAGTAGCCGAGTCAGATGGGAAAGTACTGAACAATTGCTTGGGTCATGGTAGGCCAAGGAAGAGTTTTAAAAGCAAAAGACCTGACTACTTTTTTCACTCTTTAGAAGACAAAAATTGTAAATCAGCTTGTGTCAGGGACATGATCGCCTTGAACACATGGCTCACTGTTTGCTGACATAAGCCAAACAGATGGTCAGCAAGCAGTTGGCATGGTGCCAAGGCCAGTAGCTAAGACTACAGAGGTCTAGCAGTTTCCTTATTGTTCTGAGGGCGCTCTCTGAGCTGACCTCACTCAGGGACTTCCAGGTTAACCACTGTTCTTCATTTACCTTCCAAAATATTTACCTGACACTCATGAAATGTCATGGTTGTGTCAGAGCAGGTCAGCTCTCCCTGAGTGAGCGGTCTTTGCTCAGTGAAACTTAATTCTGTGCTTGCTCCCAAACCCATTTATCAATAGTGCTTGTTATTTTTATTGTGCAGTGTAAGTGAATTATTTTATAAGCCAATGATGCAGCAATATAGGAAGAAAGTGGTATTTCTACTTAAACCTAATTGAATGTTTTGGATATGCTTGATAAAGTCAAATCATTGAAAAATTATGTTAAATTAGTCTTGAACAAGAAAGTTTAAAGGATAATAGATTTTTATAAAAACCTAGAAAGATGTTATACTCATATTTCTTCCCAGGAGGCTTATAATTTTTTTTCACTTTATAATATGGAACTTTGTTAAATATGGAATTCACCTGCTTCTCCTCTTTAAAAGAGGTGGTAATTTAGCTGTAATTTGACAAAAGTAGGGTTATACAGGTAGGTTTTTTTGTTTTGTTTTACTTGTTTACTTAAAATTTGCTATAATATATCTCTAAAAGATCCTGCGTTTGCTTTATCTTTACAAAAACAGGAAATAAGAGGTGAAATAGTGTGCTCTTATTTATAATGGTGGCCTGCTTATAAAGTATCTCAGTCAGCTCCTGAAGAGAGCTGAGGGCTCTATGATTGATACGAGACCTCTATTTAATGCAGGGTTTCAAATTTTGAAGTTTTCTGGTTTAGAAGCTATAAATTATTCACGCAGTATCAAGCTTTTAAAACCCTGTTTATGACAGGTTGGAATTTTGCCAATCTCAGTTGAAGCAGTCTAAATAATTTATTTTGTGTTCCTTCGATGCACAATACATTCTCAAGCCCAAGAAGTGTTAAATAAGTTTCATTTTCTTCTCTGCTATGCTGAGGTCAAGGAAGTTAAGCTCTTAGACAGTTTTTGAACACTTTTTGGTCCTTTGTCTTTGCCCAGTGTGATTGGTTTCTTTTTTACTCTTATATTGTGCCTTTTTCTGCATGACATTTCCACTTTATTGAACATTTTTTTAGACTCTTTTCTCTGCCATTATCTCTACTGAATTTCCATACGTTGTAACTGTTGTTAGAAATAAGAGAATATCTTTATAGGTAAAGAACTGAATTATTTTTAGATCCCAGTATCTTCTGGGAGCATGAACAATAAACTACTCTGATTTGATTTTACTGAAATGAGTGAATCACTAATGATGCACATCCAACTAGTTCAAGATTCAGTTGACCAGCTAACACTTGAGCATTTATGTGAATTTCAGCTTTAGTATGTTGCCTATGAAGTAATTCAAACATAGTTTTACTCCACGAATCCTCACCACATTCTAATCAATGTGAAATTGCTATTAATTTTGCAAATGGAGTGGTGTCAGAAAAAGGAAGGGTGTGTAAACAGTATTTGATGATTATAGCAAGCTCTGTCAATCTTAGCACTGTTTCGTTAAGCAACTGCAGAGTAAAAAGAAGCCTAAACATATGAACAGGAGATTCTTGTATTTAATGAATGTCTTGTCTAGTGATAGTTACTGTTACCTTTGAGGACTTGGGTCTTTAATTATATAAATATGCTTTCATTATTTTTTGTCTCTATTTGCCTAATCCTTATTTGTCCATCTCCCTGCCCCCAACCCTTCTCTATCATGTCAATATAGGTGGTAACTCATAGGGGAATTTTGTTTTGAACTGAAAGAGTATACTGTACTAGCTTTTTAATATAAGGGATTTAATTCATCTTCCCTGGAATATATGATATGCTTGATCTTTATCTTGTTTTTATACTTTTGTTGGTGTTATCCCTTTACAAAGGACAATGATTTTTTTTAAAATAAGAGACAGGATCTTACTATGTTGCTCAAGCTGGCCTTGAACTCATGATCTTCCTGTCTCACCCTTCTGCATGCTGAAAATTCAATAGACTATTTTTTATTTTTAAAACCTTATCTATATATTAGCTACTTCTTAACAAACTGCCTTAGAATTAAGTGGCTTATAAAAAAAACATTTATCTCAGATTCATTGGATCAACAATTTAGTGTGAGCTTTGCTAATGGCGCAGTTGGAACCCTTCATACAGGGGTAGGTCAAGAAGCGGTCCTTGCGGGAGCTGGCTGTCATCATGGTGACCAAGGGGCAACTGAGCACGTGTCACTGAGCAGGCTAATCCTCACAGTGGCTTGTCAGGATTAGGAAAGAAAGGTAAGGAGTGGAGCCTAGGGTAGTGGAGAATACTTTTTTGCGAAGCTACTTTCAGGGATGAGAACTGGGTCTTAATTAAGGAACATTTTGTACCTCTGAGTAGAGGGACGTATGAACATTTGCATGGCTGAATTCAAAACATCTCTGGGCCGTGACTGTTCCAGGCCATCAGTTCTTCCCCTTTTGGCTACAAGTATCTGTTGTTATCCTGTCATGCCTCTCTATTGTTCATTAGGTGAGACGGGGACAGACCTTGTCTTTTACATCAGAGATCCCGAGGTTCGGAAGAGGTTCAGAAAAAATGGAGATCAGGTGACAACTATGAGCACAATACTGTGATTAGATTACACCTTGGGATGTCTCAGGAGGAAGTGAGTATATTTTGCCTCTGAGAAGGATGTGAATAATTATGGCCAGACATCAGGCAAAGGCAGATTGTTTGCAATGATAACCACAGTTATTTCCCTCTGGTCTCCACGAACCTTTGCAATGTCAGTTTGAGCAATTTTTTATTAGCATTTGTATTTAGTTTTTCCAGCCCTCAAGCCTGGCTTGGCTTTGTGATTTGCTTTGACTAACAAAGTGGTATAAAAGTAAATCATGTTCTGAGAATCTAATTCCAGAGGTCTTGTGTGTATTTCCAATTGCTGTCTTAGGAAATTCTTCCATAGCTACGTGGGAAAGCCTATGCTATCATGCTGGTACCCGAGCAGCACATGGATCAAAGTCAAGCTGCTCATCCTAAACAGTTTCTTCACCAACACACCTGGCAGTTGACCTCAGCTACGTTAGTAAGGCCCCCCAAGAACAGAACAACTGGCCGGCCAGCTGAATACTCTTCAAATTGCTTACCGCAGACTACATAAGTAGCTGTTGTTTTAGCTCAATATATTTTGGTATGGTTTGCTACATGGTAAAAGTTAATTCATAAACTCCTCTACTGGTTCTCTATCACTTTTTAATCACTTTTAAGAATGTAATGTCTTCATCGTATTCATAAAGATGAAATCACCTGCTATGAATGATGAAGAATTTGCACACATTTGCTTTTGATGTCACATAAATATAATTTTCTTTCCAGATTTGATCCCACACATCAAGCTGATGTCAATGTCCCCTTCACAAACCTTTCGTATCCTAGTTTCCTGCTTGTTAAATTTTTTTAAGTGAATGTTTTATTGTTCATTAACTTGGGTAGTTTATCTTTGGAAATTTGTTTGAAGAGGAGAATTAATGGGCTGTTCATTTCCCCATGATTTTCTTCTCAGAATGACTTTTGGTGGTTTTTGCACACAACTTTAGAGCACATCTACTTTTCTTTAACCCTCTGTGGCCATGTGAAGAAGAGTGGGTTTAATTTTTTAAAATACCAATTCCATGGGCTCTTCTGGATGTTTGTAGACCTTTCCATTTTCCTCTCTGAAATTATGTTTCCCAGTAATTTCTAGGCATTGGTCTGTTGTATCCATTATGGTATGTGAGCTTGTACCATACTGTGTTCTTTTGGCCACAAGCTCAAACCCAGCTATGGTTCAGAGAGTTCGATTGTCTTCATTGATGATTCTTTGGCCCCATTTGTTCTCGCTGCTTTTGAAAACCCTTCTTTCCTGTTCTGGCACCTTCTGCCTACCTTCTTTTTTAAAAATGGTGGTGGCACCTATCTACTTCTATGAGTCTACCTTTTTGGGATTCCCTAGGTAAGCACAATCACGTGAAAGCAAGTATCTATCTTCCTAAGCTGGATTCTTTCTCTATCACCTTTGCACTGGCACTTTTCCAACTTTTGCACATGTTCTTCTCAACCTCAGATAGCTACTTTGGTTTTTCTTCTAAGCAAATGTCTCAAATTTTAGTTCGTTATCTCAGCCTGTGAGTCAGGAATCCCTGCACGGTTTAGTTAAGCCTTCCACGTCAAGGTTTCTCAAGAGGGCGTACTCGACTTGTCAGCTAGAGTTGCCTTCCATCAGGACTCCCTGCTTCCAATCACATGCCCCTGATGGTTGGTAGGGCTCAGTTCCTCCTGCGCTTAAAGCTCTATTTCTTCCCATGTGGGCAATTTTCAATATGGCAATTACAATATGTCTTTCTTCAGAGAAAGTAAGAGAGCAGAAGAGTGCGTGTCCAGATAAAGCCAAAGTCTCTCGGTACCCCAATCAAGGAAGTGATATCTCAGCGCTTTGCTTGTATTTTATTTGTTTCACGTGAGTCACTAAGTCTAGCCTGTGGGAAGGGGATGAGATTGCACAAATGATTATAATAGGGGAGGACAAGCATCACCGAACCCACTCTAGAGGCTGCTTATTACATGAGTATCATTCAGCCACATAACACTACTCTGTCCCCGTCTTCTTTACCTCCTATATTTAGTCAGATATAATCTTCTTTTTATACTTTCTGCTGCTTACTATTAGATTTTAAATAATACAGCCAGCCAGCTCTTCCTGTGCACAGGTTCCACATTTGAGGATTCAACCAATAATGGATGGAGATATCTGGAGGGAAAAAGCATCTGTACTGGATATGTACAGACTACTTTTTCCCTGTCATTCTGTCCTGAACAATAATGTTCAAGAGTTACATAGCACTGGTTTTCTATTAAGCAGTGTAAGTAATATAGAGATGATTTTAAGTATAAACCAAGAATGTGTGTCCTTTATACGCAAATACTGCATCAGTTTATATAAGGGATTTGAGCATTAGCAGACTGGGGGTGTTTGGGGTTGAATCCTTAAGCAGGATTAGTACGCATTATTATTGTTCACTGTTAGTATCCTTGTAGATCCCGAAGGATGGCTCTTTCTGAACTTCATTTTGTAGTCTGTTACTTTAAAACAGTTTCTCTTTCTTTGATGCTATTTAATGTAAAGACAGCAGCATTCTCATGCTTCTCTTGGGTCTTACCCTCTGTCTCTACTCCTAACTCCAGTGATAAAGTAGGATATCAACATTATTAGGGGGCAAAGGTATTTATGTTGTGCTTCGGAATTTAAACTATGCACCTGTGGCTCATCAATGATTTGATTCTGGAAATAAAAGTCAATAAACAGGTTATTATACGATATTTGAATGTTGAGCTCCTGGGGCTCCTTTATGTCTCTTATTATATCTCTCAACATCTCTTTATTTTTCACTGCTTGATTTTTTATCTGCTTTGTTTGATTTTTATGCTAGGAGAGTTCCTCTGCATTATTTTCAGGCTTTCTCATGCATTTCAACAATACCTTTCATTTCTGAAATCTATTTCCTATTCCATGGACCTATGTTATATTAAACCTACTAAACAGTTGAGAAAATATAGACCTATTGATCCTTCTGATTTCAGGTTAATCAAACAATGAAAAAGACAAACGTGTTGCATTGTGCTCTTTCCTGTGCTGGAATAATTTCATCAAAGTTTAAAATATCTGCTCATTTTTTATATCACACAGGAGTGATTTAGGGTTGCAGAGCTTTTTGCTATGCACTTTCATCGCTCATACACCTTGCCTTAAATTATCACCTTCATGCTAACAAGTACTGACTAAGTCTATATTTTTTGCCTTTACCATCTAGGCTGGCTATAGTCTGAGTTTGCTCACTGATTCCCATCAGTGAGCTCTCCACTGCCTGTCTTGCTCCTTAAAATTTGACTTGCTCCAAGCCAGACCCATATAATGGCATCACTGTCATCATCCTGGCTCAAAAGCTTGTGAATCAGCATGATTTTTGAAGAGTGCAAATTCAGAGGTGCAAAATGTAATATTCTTTAATTTTCTATAATGAAAATGTGATTATGTTTTTACTTCATGCTTCAAAAATAATCATTTCTAGGAGCATGTAATCACATTAATGATTTCTGGATTATTAAGCAATCAGATTCAAGGATTTGTTAGTCATTTATATTTATTATTATATATTTAGACAGTGGCACATATACACATACATAGCTACTTATATACTCAAAGTTTTTCCTCTTTTCACTGCACAGGCACAGTGTTGGTGGGGAGGGAACCCTGTCTCAGTCTTGATCTGCTCCATGATGCCATCACCTGAGACATGTGACGCTCTTGTTATTATTCTTAATTCTTAGCAGCAGTTTTTTGTTGAGCTGTCTTTGGTTTCTAACACTGTGGGAACTGAAGATCAATGTTGCTTTCTATTGCCACCATCCTTCGTCATCACATGCGACACTTCTTGAGCCACCAACTTTCCCAAATAACTTATTTCACTTAAGGGCTCTCTCCAGAGCTGCTGAGGTTTTGGTCCATCCTTAAGACCTGGGTGCTCAAGGTCTCATGAACCTTGATAGCATCCAATGGCCAATGAGGAATCACTTACTTACCCTATTGTTGGACTTCAAGGAGTTAAAAACAGGCTGTACATTTGCCTGACTCTTTTTTGATACACATAGCTTAGAAATATGGAGGAGATGGAAGAACAGCGATGGACATATTCATATCCTTCCTATGAATGTCTAAACTTTCATCCTGCTTAATTCCTGTCCTCTTTTCTGGGGATGGGGTCAGAGAAAAGCTTCCTTCCTTCCTTCCTTCCTTCCTTCCTTCCTTCCTTCCTTCCTTCCTTCCTTCCTTCCTTCCTTCCTTCCTTCCTTCCCTCTCTCTCTCTCTCTCTCTCTCTTTCTTTCTTTCTTTTTTTCTTTCTTTCTTTCTCTTTCATTTAAGACAGGGTCTCTCTATGAAGTTCAGGCTGGTTTTGAACTCACTTTATAGCCCAGACTGTCCTTGAAATTATGGAAATACACCTGCCTCAGCCTTCTAAGTGCTGGGATTACAGATGTGCATCACCACACCTGGTGAGAAAATCTTTCTTAACATTTTTCCCTGAGAATCTCCTGTTACATGTTCAATGTAACTTCATTATTAATAATAACATATTTAACCAGAGGGTTTGCTATTTTTTCTCCTCTCCCTCTGGCATTCCCAATTAGACCAAAGCCTGCTCGTGTCTGCCAGCCCGACTGAGGAAGGACTGGGAATAATGGAAACATGGAGAAACATGTCAATTAGCACTTTATATCATGTAATAAATTTGGGCTTATCTTTAATTCATTCCTCTTTTTGGCTCCTATATCCAAACTCCATGACCTCTCTCTTTTAAAGAATACCTTTACTTCTTGATCCTTTTCAACTCTGGCAGCTACTGTCCTGATAAAGACCCATTAAGTGTCAGAGCTACCCATATGGTCTCTTAGCAAAACTTCTCGATTCAAGTCTCTTGCAATTTGAACCTATCTCCAGTATTCTTTCTGGAATATATTGCTTTATCATTTCACTACTGTACCCAAAATCATTTACAATGGTTGCCCACTGGTTCAAATTGAAGAAAACTGTTTAACTTCTGGGATGATAGCAGTGGGGATTCACTTTACCTATAAAACCTTATTTTCCACTAGCTTCAGAAAGACATTTTTCAACTCAGTTTCCTTATTTTCTGTTATTAATCACTGTATGTTTTGCCTTTGAAATAAGGCACATTTGAAACAATACCACTCTTTTTGTGCTAGTAATAGTACCCCTTTCATTTCTTGTTACTCCAAATATTGTTACTCCAAATCTTGTTAATCCAAATTTTTTTCCCAAGAATCATCTCCAGCCTTGTTCTTTCCTCATGCTTCCTTTGGGGTGGGGAGTTTACATCAGCCTCTTTGCCCCTCAATCTGTGGTTCCCAAATCTCCAAGGAGAATAGAATTCTTGGAGGTGGAGGTGAATATAAACAATGAGAATTTCCAGTGCTATCCCATACCAAAGAAATTAGATATGCTCCTACAGGGAGGAGCCTAAGTAGCAGCATATTTAAAGATCCCAGAATGTGTTAGTCAGCTTATGGTTGCTGCAACAAAGTATCTGACGTACACAACTTTAAGGAGAAAGGTTTAGTTTGGTTCATGGTTTTAGAAAGCATAGTTCAAGGTCGGCTCACTCCAACGCAGAAACTTCAGGGCAGGACGTGGTAGAGCGGTGCTCCTACCCTCATGACGGCTGGGAAGCAGAGAGAAGGGAGGAGCACAATACCCTTCAAAACCGTACTGCCAATGACCTACTTCCTCCAACAGCACATTCAGCCATGAATTCATCATGGTTTAATCCATTGCTGGGGCCAGCATCCTCACGGCTCAATCACCTCTCTAGGTTTCTCTTAACTCAGTCAAGTTGACATTCAAGATTAGCCATCGCACCAAGTGATTTCAGTGTGTGGCAAAGTTAGCTCCCCCTGCCCGCATGGTAGTGTGATTTAACTATACTCTGACTTTACCCTTGGCTATATTTGGTCTACATTTGGGATCCAGTTACTTGGGTTCTCATCTAGAGGGGAACATGGTAATGGAA
Organism: Dinomys branickii; assembly: GCA_004027595.1. Classification (NCBI taxonomy): domain Eukaryota; kingdom Metazoa; phylum Chordata; class Mammalia; order Rodentia; family Dinomyidae; genus Dinomys; species Dinomys branickii. The sequence goes on from PVLD010002117.1 coordinate 139,245, forward strand.
AGAAAATACCAGGTTCTATGGTGATTGAGATATGCACTAGTGTTCTCTACTCAGATCTACTTGTATCCCTACTAACATGATCTAGTTTTTACAACAATTTGATGTTGTGTATGTGGGGTTCCCCCCCCAGCAACCAATTTTCTACCAACTTGGTGTCCTGAAACAACTCAGTTCTGACATCAATTACCCAGAGTTATTGCAGACCCCACAGATTAAGCATTCAGACCCACACCCCCTACTTCAGATGCTGATTTCAAATGCAGCCTTTCTGTACATCCCAGTAACTATAAATCAGAAGTCCCCATGACCTCCTTTCAGGTTCACCTCCTTTCAGATTTGCCAGAACAGCTTACAGATCTTAGGAATCTTCTTAGGCTACTCTTATATGCTTATGATAAGAGCTATTAAAAAGGATACAGACATTTGGAAAAGATGCATAAGGCAAGGTGAAGGGCCAGATGTGTAGAGCTCTTGTGCCCTCTCTGGATGTGCCACCCCTCCAGGAATGTGCTCACCAACCTGGAAGCTGTCTGCATCCCCTGGTTCATCTTTTCATAGACTTTCATGCCATTTCTTAGGCTTTACTCAATTTCTTGTCCCTCGTTCTTCCCTGAAGTGTGGTGGAGGTGGGATGGGAGTAATGGGGTGGGGATGGGGCTGAGATTCCAACTTCTAATCACCTAGTAGATTCCTGTGGTGACAGATCCCATCCAGAAACTATCTGGGGACTCCTCAGGAGTCAGCTCATTAGCATAAGCTCAAGGAAGACATTATGAATAATAGAAGATGCTCTTGTTACACCTCTCACTCAAGAAATTCCAAGGGTCTTGGAAACTTTTCCAGGAAGATGAAGACCAAATATATTTCTTCTTACATCATAAACGCTTTTGCCTATCTGTTCACCCATCCTGCAGTCTTGGCACCTGTGTGCATTCTTTGGCCAGCCTTGGGATCCTTTTCTAATGATAATGTGTTTGTTTAGGAGCACTGCTTCCTTGCTTCCCAAAAAGAAAAATTTCCTGCAGGAAATTTGGAGTTCCCTGTAGACACAGGCTGAGGTCACTTGGCTCAGTTCTGAGCACTCCCTTGCTTGGCTTACCTTCCTCTGCTGGTTCACCTCTCCTTTATTTCTCGTGAGAGCATCTTCTTAATAAATCACTCACTCATGAATCCTTATTTCGGAGTCTGCCTCTTGAGGACCCAACCTGAGATCTTGTCCCTCTGTCCAAGAATTGCACTGAGCACATATAAAATTCAATGAAGATTTATTAGTATAGGGATTCTTGAAATAAGAAATAGAAGTACAATTTAATGAAACCTTAGTTGAAGTTACTGAAATACATATAATATAGTTAAGGGTTCATTATATAATTGCAAACACTTTCTTAAATGTAATTTAAAAATTCTAGACATACTGAAATCTTGGAGTGTGAAATAATTGATTAGGTAAACTTATATCAACAATATTTATTAAACACAGTTTAGACATAGTTTTAGTTTAGGACCAAACTGTAGTATGAAGGCAATTGCCTGTCATTTTACCACAACTGAGTAACATGATGAGAGACTGTATTTAATCTTGTATGACAGGATGTTGATAGGAATGGTCAAAAAACCAAAATGTCACCATTTTAAAGATCCTGACTGGTTTTGTTTTGAGACTCTAGAATCAGGGAATAGTTCCTTCCATAAAATGGAGTAAGTGGGCTGACAGAAGAGGTCAGTTGACAGAAAAAGCCTGAAACAAGTAGAAACAAGGAACAAAACACAAACTGGTCATTTTATAGTTTTCTTTTAAGGTGGAAAGAGGAAAATGGAACAGTAGGAGAATAACTGCTTGAATAATAAATTTGGGATCCCTTCAGTTTCCTTTTCTGTAAGGATTAAAGCAGAGAGAACCTCATTATCATGTTAATTGAAACCCTGGACTGTTATGAAATCTCGACTCTTATTGCTCTCCTTAAGGTCAGGTCAGAGGACAACTTAGTTTCAGTTTGTTTGGGGATGTGGAGCTTTAACAAGGATGCTTCCACGTTTATTTTTAGCCTTATTTGTTTTGTATAGTCCAAAATGGTATGCTTCTTCTACATGTGTTTTCTTTGTGAGCACAAACTGGTGGTTAGAATGCGAAGATGAGAACAAATACGTGCTGAGTCTGTGGTCCTTTTATTCAACTCAAAATTTTGAATGGTGAGTCAAAGAAATCTAGTGACTTAGGCAGAAGGGATAAAAATGTGTAGTCTAAACCACTCAAACTACTTTTTCTGGTCTCTTTTTCTGGAATACTGTCCTAGGCCTGCTGGTTTTTAACCCTTTCTGCTGTGCCACATATTACAGAGGAGCTCAGTCATTCAAGGGTCAAAGCGTATATTTTAGGTTCTCTTGGTCAATTAGCTTCCTTCCATTCCTACCCTTCTCTCATGCTTCAGGTACTTGCACTGTACCTGCACCATCTCCACAGATCCCATTCCTAGGAGGCAGTCCTCTCTGTGGTCCAGTTGCCATCGAGTGGCTCTGAATTCTTCCCCTCTATGGTGGGAGTGACTTTCTGCTGTCATCAAGCTGATCTTCCATTCTCTCAGTTGGGCATTATCTAATATAACTTGGTAGATTTAGGATAGAGGTGGGCAGGCTACAGAGAAAGACTGGAAGCAAAAGGAGTCCCCGATCCTCTGGATGCTCAGTGGCAAAAAGATTAGTCCTATTCCTTCATAAGACGGGGAAGCACTAAAGAAAGGAAGTCATCATCTTATTTCTCAGCCACGCGTCTCCTGGGTCAGTTCCTGTATGAGCAGGGAAAAGGAGCCTGTGTAGAGATCCAAGGGGAGAGGGAGCAGCCAGAGAACAGACAGTCCTGTGGACACAGAGTGATAAGAGTATCAAGTCAGTAGGCTGAGTGGATATTGGGAGAGAGCGTGCGCTTGACAGTATGGAACAGGAAGTCCTGCTCGCGAAGGGAGGTGGGTAGAAGGAAACTAGCATGGAGAGAGGGAAGGAGGAGCAGGAAAAGACTGCTGGACTTGGAGCAACCATTGCAGTGACCTGTTCAGAGCCCTCTGAACTGACTGGTGCCCCTAAAGTTACCTGCATTTAAGCACCTGCCACACAGAGGACAGCTGTTGGTAGTTGGTATCCAAGTAAGCACTGCAGAAGCAGACAATCCCGCAATAGAAAGGAGTTGGGGAGACCCTGTTTTGCTTCTTCCCCTCTGATCTCACTGCAACTCATTAAAGAAGATACATTGAATAAATATCCCTTATGTGACATGCTTGGGGCCAGACGAGTGTCTGACTTGGTGTTTTTCAATTTTGAAGTATTTGCATAGATGAAGTATCTTGGGAATGAACTCCACACCTATGTACAAAATTCATTTATGCTTCCTCTACACCTTGTACATAGAACTTCATGGAACCTTTGCATGATATTTAAAATAATTTTGCCTGAGACCCGTTATATAAAGTCAAGTGTGGAATTTTCCATTTGTGCTATCATGTGGGTGCTGAAAAAGGTTTGGATTTTAGAGCAATTGAGGTTTCAGATTTGGGATTGGGGTGCTCAAGCTGTGCTGCAGTGGTGGAGTCAGAGGGGAGGGACAGGCCAGACCTGGTAGGTCGCTTGTGTCCCTTAAAATGGTAAGATTTGTATCAACCCTAACATGGGCAGACATCAGTGGAATCTGCCTAACAAGTATTCAGGGACAGAAAAGCAGACGTTGAACACTCATGTGATGAGAAATATTTAATTGTGCCTTAATAGTCCACTGAACTCAAATTGTTCAGCAAGATAGTCAGTTACTCTTACTATCAGCTCACCTAGAACAGTTTTGCACACAGTGTTTTGTGGGCTAGTACAACAGATGTTTAACATCTTGAGTTTGCCTTTCCTGATTCATTCTTAGGGCCAGGAACAGAAATTTATTATCTGTCTTCCTCCTTACACTGCCTCTTCTGGACTCTAGAATAGAATTCTCAACTTACTCAAATAGTTCCAAGGCATGTGGTCATTTGAATTCCAATTACTCTCCTGAAAAACATGAGATTTGCTCTTGTATTTTCATATAATTATTTGTCAGTTGTTGTAAGGAGCTTTGAGGCTTTAGTGTATACACAGAATGTATGTTTTGATGTGTGTAATATATTTTTCTTGATTTTAGTACCTACTGTTATTAGATGAGGCACACTTTCCTTGCACATTTCTCTGTGTACAAGTTCAGCAGCTGTTGGCTTTGCTATTTTCGTAGAGTGTATTGAGTGATTAAAAATATCTTTTACATAACCACAGTTTAATTGTTTTGTTTACGTGTCCTCCTGCATTACTCCTCATTTAGCAAATGACGTGGTGGCCTCTTGTCAAAAAAGTGTAAACCACCTCCAGTTTGCACTTCGCTGTACAACAAAAACCCTCAAATTCCCACTAGATGGTGCTATTGGAATGCAAACTATTTATCTTAGGTCAGTATATCTCTATAAAATTCTCATTTTGAAATCCATCCCTGCGTGTTATTTTGGCTGGTGAAGCAGGTCTGCTTCCAACTAAACGAATGGATTAGGATGATTTAGTGTTTAGGTAAAAGATTATGTAACATTTCCCAGAAGTCCCCAGAGGAGTCTCAGCACAAGAGTGGTGAAGTATTTTTGTTCATTCAAACCACATTTTTTTGCCCAGCATTTTTGATTCTCTTAGGCTACTCTAGAGACACCTAAGAGAAAGCTCACAGTGACAATATCTTTTGACCCTGATCACAGCCACCATCTATGGTTTTTTCACCTTGTCTTGCCTCCTGAGCTGAGGGCTGATTACTGTTAATAATTAACTAATCTTTGACAATTTACCCAAGGGTCCTTAAAGTACAGTTGCTGGCCAGAAACCTCACCCGAGAACTTGTTAGCATTGCAGATTTGCAAGCTCCAACCTGGACCTGCTGAATTATAAATTCTGCAAGTGAAGACTCAGCCATCTGCTTATGAGACTTTCAGGTGATTCTTGGGTGCATGAGATGACCACTGTTTATATCCTTCCCAGTGGCAAACCACCATATTCCATTTGGATCAACCTCTGTCCAGAAAGCCCTCAAAGCACAACTTCAAAGGCCAGCAGGTGGGGGAAAGGAATCTGTGAAGGCCAGTATGTGTTCCACTTATCCTACACAGTGGGTTGGTTCTGCCCTGCACTGGGTTCTGTCTGTTGCTATGGAACCCCCAGTGCAGAAGATAGTGAAGCCTGTGTCTACTGTACACGTGAAGTAGGAGACTATGATTAGTCATTCACATCTCTTTGGGGAGTAAGCACGAGATGCCCAGGAAAGCAGCCAGATGGCAGCCTTGTTCCTGAACTGTCTTTGCATTACTGAAAGGCAGTTTTACTGTGCCTTTCACTGTAGTCAAAGAGAAGAAATCCAACAGCAGTGGTCATTTACTGGTGAGGCTGTCTGTCTCTTTCTCTACTGCAGCATAAGTCAGAACCCATGGGGAGAAGAAGGGAGAGGAACAACCCCTTCATTAATAGGTCAGAGAGCTACTATTAAGAATGTGATCCCCTGTTGTCCCCGCTTCCCAGAGTAACCACAAAAGATGCTGCCAGGCGTTTATGCTGGTTAAGATGCCCTGCACAGCTGGGCCTCAGTCCACTCAAACAAGTACTTGGAATAGCCGTCTTTTAGCTTCTGACTAACGCTAACTAGCTGTGCATGTGAATCACCTGGGAAACCTTTATATCTCCCAATGCCCAGGCTGGCACAACATGCCAATTGCATCAGAATCTTAGAGTGCAGCTCCAGAGAATCAACACAGGTTTAAATCATCCCAGGTGATTCCAGAGGGATTCTAGAGCTGGGAAAGATCATGTTGAAGACTGGCTTGAATTGGTAGCGAAGTGGTTTCAACTGAGAAAGGTTGCGTTTTGGTTCATGCCCCAGCATAAATGTCACCATTGCACTCTATTGTCTTGGCCATTTTATGTATTTATTGGTTATTTATAATGCAGAGATTTTGTGGTGTGACAGACAGGTACCCTTTTCTCACTTTCCCACCATCACCTGCTCTTTCCTTCTCCAGTTTCTCATATTATTTTTTTTTCCAGTTCCTTTTAAGAGGTGAAGACTGAAAATACGAAATTGTGAATATCTACAAATTGGACATATTTCCACTACTTAAAAGGAAATGTCTGACCAAAATCATACATTCAGTGTTCTGAAGTTGAAGTCTTTTAAACCACAGAAACTTTCATGTTTGCCCTTGGTCACACTTTGTTATGCACCCTCAGGTGCTCTGTTTTAAAGGATGTAATAGTAAAAAATGCACGTCAGTTTTGATGAAAGTATATTATTTTCATCTCATTAGCTCATACTGGCCCTACTGAATGAAAACATTCTATAATAATTGCTTAGATAATTTCTAGAACTATTCACCAAACTCCTTTGTATTAAACAAGGTGAGTTTCATGAAATTTAGTGCATATTTTTTCTGTTTATTTCCAAAAAGCCTATGTTTCTGTATAAAACTTTTAATAATAGGTAGAAGCAAAAAGCTAGAATGAAATACAATTGTAATGGACAATTTGAAGCATATTAAACTTAGCATGGAAGGTAAATGACTCTAGGCTTTGTTCTTTGCACCAAAAGGAGACCTAAAAAATATATCCAGAAACTTTTTTCTTAGTGATGCATTGCCAATCTCTTTTTTAGACATCAGCTTTTGAAATGTAAACGGTATTAGCAGAAATAATTTCTTAGATCCTTGCCCCATAAAATTTACCAGCTTTTTCATCATGGATGAAGTAGGGGGTTTCAGAAAAGAAAACCCACTGGAAGAGCAGGGCTACCTGAAAAGAAAGAAAAAGAAAACACATTAAGGAATTAGGGAGTGGAAGGAGTTTTATTTTTTATCTTGACTTGTGGTAGATCAGAGCTGGAAGTGAAAAATTTTAAGTGGTGTTTTATGGAATGAATGCCCTTTTCCCAATAGATTATTTCCTAAGTGATATCTCATGGACTTGTGTGTGCCTTACTGAATGACAGTAACAACAGTAAAAAGAAGAGCCATGGAGTAGGAAGATGTCTTACACTCCAGAGAGGGGTTTTCTGAATCCTAGTGACTTCTTCCACGTGGTCCACAGCAGCATCACCTGTATGTAATTTAGGCTGTCTCGCATCATTGGGAACAATACTCATTAGGGAGACATGAACTTTTGAAATTATTGCTTAGATTTATTTATTTATTTTTATTTTTTGGTCTTTTTGAGACAGGCTCTTACTATGCAGTTCAGGCTGGCCCTGAGCTCATGTTGTAGACCAGGCTGGTCTTGAACTTACAACAATTCTCCTGCCTCAGCCCCCTGAGTGCTGGGGTTACAGACACACATCACCACACTTGGTAAATTTGGTTTAGAATTAAAATAGATTTGGTTTAGAATTAAAATAGAACACACTCTCCCTGAATGATGATTTCACTTGTGAAGGGTTAGAAAAGGATTTGGGAGAGCTATTTTGTATTGGGCCTATATGCCATTAATGTCATGTAAAGTAAGCTTCTATTTTATTTCTGTGGCACTGTGAAAATGTTAGACAGCAGCACCTTTCCATCTAAAACATCAACATATTCAATTAGTGGAAAGCTGGATCATTTGTTTCCAGAACCACTTTTTATTTTCTGTTGTTGGTACATTAAAATAGTTAAACATTCACATTCATCTCATCCCATTAAAGGAGCTTCATCAGGGAACAGGGAGGTAACATCTTTGGTGACAGCAGGCTTAGTCACCCTGCTGTGAGAAAGAGATGAGTAATGTTTTTTAATCTTACAACCGACTGTCTCCTTTTAAAATGTATACAACCAGTCCTGAAAGAAGCTACTACAGAATATATTTTGCCAACAGTTTATCTCCCTCATATCTTCATTATTAAATCAAATGGCACATTTACTTACATGTGTCTTCATGGGATGAAATTGCCGCATGACATTTTTATTGTTTATAATTCCCATTTTGAAAGACCTAGTCATCCGTTCTTGAAATGTTCTAAGTGCCTTCAGTCTTCTGACTAGTAGTTTTCTTTCTCTTGCTTCTTGGCTGTTCAGCTGCCAAATCCTCACCCATCAGAAGCACTATCTTGCACATGTTTTGTGATTTACTTGCTATTTGTCAAAACAATTTTTAGAGTGACACTTTCTAGTTTTCCATTAGAGCACAGTATGAGGAAGGATTGGAATGTAAAGCATCATACTGGTGAATATTTTCATTAGACACAGTCATTTTGGCATAATTCAGTATTCCAATAAAATAATCTGAGAAAAGCAATTACTCCATGAATTTAAGGAGGACCAATATTATCATAAGATAACATTTTTTGAAGCTTAGTATTCCTTCCAAAAGACTATAGCTAAAAAATATAATTTCATTTAGAGCGTACATGTGTAAATTGATTAATTATATTGTTTGTGCTAGGCAAAATTATTGCACTCTAGGATATTCTACAATTTTTGGAGACCTAGCATAGTTGATAATCTGTAGTATTAAAGAATATTCAATAATAGCTTTTTCAAATAATTAATTTACTTCTATTGTTTCTTGGTAAAAAGAGAATATTTGTTTAACATGGTTATTACTCCTGTAAATATTAGAAATATTAGAAAATCAATCATTAACTCAGGGACCTATTTCCTGTATTTTAAAATCTCTGAGATTATAGATGACAGTCTTTTGTTCTTACTAATACATAACATCATACAATCCAAAAGTATCATGCAATTAAATGAAGTCTAAATAATTAAATTTGATCTTAACAGTGACTAAACCATTTTTGTTTTCCCAAGAATATTAGAAAATAGTTTTTGCTTTTATAGTTGATTGCGTAGTCAAGATTTTTATACCACTTTAACATACCAAAAGCCCATAATATCTTGAGTTTAAAGAAATAGATAACTATGTATATTACACTGGAAATTTATCATAGTTTAGAAACAATCTATTCGTATTGCTGAGAATACTATCCACTTACTTGTGCCTAATGTTTTGAACAAGATTCTTAGTTATCATTAGTTGTAACTTAATTTTCTATAAGCATAAGATTATAATTTAGTATTCCATTTCTAGAGATCTTTTTTTAAATCATAAAACATTAAAGGTGATTATGAAAATAAATCTTGAAAAAATCTTTCATACATAGGATTGTATAACTTTATTGGGCTTAGAAAAGAAATTTTAATGATAACTTTAGGCTAGTCAGTTAATATAGGGTAGAATAGTCAAAGAAACATTTGCAGTACTCACAGATGTGTGGTAGAGTGTTTCTTTGCAGGGTGTATAGCCTGAAATCCTTAAAAATATATCTAGTTGTGCCTGGACTGAGGTCTTTGCTGGTAAATTTCCTTGCAGTATAGGTAGAGAATCATCATGATTTTTATAACCTCAAACTGCTTTTCAAGTAAGGGACATTTCTTCTTAACTTTTTCCTCTTGAAAATACAGTGTTTTTTGGATGCCTGTAAAGTCTGCTAAAATATTAAGGGAGATGCATTTCTTATGTGACTTCTTCAGTGATCCTTTACTCTTTTACCCCAATAAATACTAAACTTTAAGTGTATAATAATCCTATTAGCTTATGGGAAGCTGCTCTGTGCAAAGGCCATGGTGATTACCACTAATTAGCAAGTTCATTCACCCAAGAGCACCAAACATACCCCATGTGTCAGGCATCCCCTAAGCCCTAGGGATACACAGAACAAAAAAGCCAACAATCCGGTCTTCATGAAACATACCTTCTCGTAGATGGAAGGCAGTTCTAAAGACATTAAGTATCTCTTTGTCTCTATGTCATCTACCTCCCTATAGATAGGTAGATAGAATGTGTTATATATACACTATGTTAAAGCATTCTATCTGCTATGCAGAAAGTAAAGCAGAATAAAGGAAATGGGAAGTGGTGGGTGAGAAAAGTTCTGTTGGGGAGGAAAAAAGTTTGCCTCTACACTCAGTTTTATTACCTGGCACCTGCACATAAAACTGATAAAACACAGAGCACCAAAAGAGAGAAAAATCAGGTTATTTATGTGTGCAGTGTGCACGCATGTGGGGGACTCAGGGATGAATGATTCCAATGGGTGGTTAGAATTTGGGGTTTATACACCATTAAGTAGGTAAATATATGGAGGAAATTAATGGAGGACATGGATTGTTTAGTAAGGTTATCTTTTTCTGTATGGGAAAAGGAAGGAGGATACTTTTACTAAGGGAAATTTATGCTTTGATTTTAGACAAAAAGGGAGAGGACAGAGAGTCCTTTCTGAGTCTTCTTGTTCTCAGTTGGCATCAACTGGAAGTAATTCTTATGCCAAAGTGGTGTACTTTGGGTAGCATATACTAATTCCTTTAGTTCCATTTGTAAAGAGGATAGGTGGAAAATATCTCATTCAGAAAATAACATTTGAGGGCTGGGGATAGAGTTCAGTGGCACAGTGCTTGCCTGGCCAGCACAAGGTCCTGAGTTTGATTTCCGGTGCCATAAAAAAGAAACTTTCAAGTAAAGACTTGGACTGGGGTCATGAGAGTCCATTGTAACCCAGAATAGGAAGAAAGGAAACAGATGTTGTGATACCAGAAAGCCCTGTTGGGTTTCCATGTTAGTGTAGCTTCTCATCCTCAGCAGGGTCTCTGCAGGATGAGGATTGTTTTATACATGGTAAAGAGGGATTTTTTAATTCTCTAGGGTAAAAGACAAAAATATAGAGAATTCTACCATGGATGTAGATATCTATATCTATCTATCGTCTATCTATTTATATGTAATCGATATCTATCTACATCTATATCTAATCTAGATCTGTATCATTTCTCTCTACACATATCCTCATAAAGATACAAGTGGCATCAAACAGGAAAACAAGAAGACTTGGACTCAGAGGAAGAAGATGTTCTGAGAAGACTGAAAAAAATTAGGCGAGAGGCCACTGGCTCTCAAGGTGGGGGGTGGGCAGAGAGGTAAGGGAGTCTGGCTTTTGCCCTTAGAGAGGTGAGGAAGACTTGTAGGCTTTTACCCTTGGGATGACCTCATTGAATGATCTTTTAAAATCATCACTGCTTCATACTATGAGATTTTATTGTTACTTAGCAATCTCATATGATGATAAGGTCATAAAACAAACCAGTATTTTGGAGTGAAATGTGTACAAAAAGTTTTGTGGTGAAATTCGGACATAGCATTGTTCATATCCATGCCCAGAATGACAGTAGGCTCTTTACGAACAGTGGCAATGAATTCAGTTTCGGCGGCAGCTGCACCCGTGTGTCTGGAGGCACTCGGGGACTGGCCCCATCTGCTTCTCTGCAGATTGATTCTGGATGTGAAGGGTTAAGGTCCTGGATGCTCCATACTCTAAGCCCAGGTGAATCTCCATGGTCCAGATTTGGGCTGTAATTAACTCAATCAAATTTTTCTTCCCTGTATTGAACCTTGTACTAGAATTTTAGAATATTAGAATAATTAGTGAATGATTCTTAACAAATTACTGATTTGGTAAAGAGGTAAGAGAATCATACGTTAGGATGTTTGCTGTTCTTACTACATAGGAAACAAATATGTCTCTGTTCCATGACATTTCATTCTATCGAACTACTTTTTCTTGATTTCTTTTTCTTGTATTTTTTAAATTTCTTTTTCTTTTTCCTTTTATAAAGTATACCTAAGTATATAAAGTTTATCTAAGATAGTAGATTTTTCCAAAGAAGCTTGGGAAATGTTTTCCGCTCAATGTCTTCTCAGAAAGACTGAGCTATTTAAACAGTACACATGCAAGTGATAAAGTTTAGTAACTTGATGAGCATGTGAGCTCTTCCATCTGAAGCCAAATATTTGCCATGCTGTCTCAAGCTGGTAGCCCTTGATGTGCTTCATTGATGTTAGATCTGTATTTTTTTTTTCAATTTCTTTTTTTGTTTCTAAAATCAGAAAGGGAGACATTAGAATTTCTGCTTGAGATTACTTAGGGAATATGAGAACCCCCAGGTTTTGAGTGATTGACCCTGCTATGAGGTGATTTTATTGCTCCGTTTTTCTCTCCAGTTCTACCTAGGGTAATACAATATTTTTGCCACCTGGTTACCATTTAGTGGCTTGCTATCTGTCAAACTGGAATCATTAATCTAAGATCCACAAAGCACACTGACCTCATCAGGCATTATCAGCCGCATTAATCACATGGTGAGCAGTAATTAATACCCTTGTTGCATATCTCAGCAGATGCCAAGTAATAACTGTGCCCAGAGACAGAGCCATTTGGTGGGTGGTCTGAGGGTGATGTTTTTAGGATAAATGGAGACATATTGGAAGGAAATTTGCTGCCTAAATGAGTGAGAAAGTCAAAGGTCTCCTTTTTTATCTGCCTAGAAGCACTGCTTTGCATGTGGGCGGGGGTTCCGTGGCTTTTCTCTGCACTCGGGGGAGAAGCTGATTACCTCGCTACCACAGCCCCTTTCACTTGTTCCTATCAGCGCACCTGTCAGGAGGGCTCCCTCTCTTCTGCTAGTCCGTGAGCACCGGGAAGGTTGAGTAGATGTGTGCTTACGTTTCTAACTGTGGAATGACACCGTTCCTGGAAGGTATCCATTAAAGAAATGGGTAAATAGCGTAGGAATATGCAGTCCGTACGGACTAGGACAAAGAAGTCAGCTTCTCAGGCGTAGGCCGCTTGTTGCCTAGCAGTGTGCTGCACAGAACAGACCTCGATAAACCCTCCATGAGTGTACTGTTCATCAAGGCTTTCCTCTAGGAATGCTGCTGATGGCGTGTCCGCTTGGTAAATGTGGTCCCCTCCCAAATGAATTTTTTAAAAGAGATATTAAGTCAAAAGGAAGTATTCTATAGGAGGTTAGAAGCTATTTTTAGAAACCTGGAAAGATCCTTAGTACAAAAGAAAATTTTTGTGTCACTGCCCAGATGTGTTTTCAGAGTTCTCTAACAACTTCTAATGCAGCCAAGCGTGGTGGCTCATACCTACAATCCCAGCATCCCAGCACTCAGGAGGCTGAAGCAGGAGGGTTGCCATGAGTTTCAGGCCAATCTGGGCTCCATAGTGAGACCCTGTCTCAAAAAAAACCCAAAGAACTCTTCTGATTCAAAGGAAGTAAAAGATATCTAAGATAAAACTCCTTTCTCTAAAATCAAATAAAACAAATAAAAAATTAAACACACACAAGATTAATTCTAGAAAGATTACTAGATATTATGTTATTTTTACTGTTTGCTAATGACATCAAACAAAAGTAAAGCATTTTCCTCTCCTTGTAGCTGAAACTTTGATGATTAAATATAATTTTTATGTAAACAATTTTATAGCTTATGTTGTATAGACAATTTTTGGTTATGGAACTAATTGTATTCTTTGTTAAATCTTTTTCATAAATATGTAAACTTACTAACTAGTTGCTATAACTTGGGTCTTTAATGTCCTCCAAAAGCTCATGTCTTGAGGGCTTGGACTCCAATTGGTGTGGTGCTGCAGATGGAAACATTAGGAGGCGTGGCCTGGTAGCAGGAGGTCAGCCCCCTGGGGCGCACACTTGAAGGGGACTCTGGGACGCCCATCTCCTCTGCTTATGCTTTCTTCCCACTGTCACTAGGCGAGCAGCTTCCTCCGCCACACACTTCCTGCCATGCGCTGCCTCGCTGCAGGCCCAAAGCCATCGGGGTTGACTACGATGATGTGCTGAAGACTGTGGCACTCCAAGCCCAATAAATCTGTTCCCTATGTAAGCTATTTCAGATATTTTGTCATGGGACAGAATGCTTACTAACACAATTATCTAATGGGTTTGTCCTTGTCAACCTGGAATTCTTTTGTGATTTTGCTAAGCTCTATTTTAATAGAAAAAGTGTTTAGCATATATATATATACATACAAATATATATACGTGTGTGTGTGTGTGTGTGTGTGTGTGTTTGTGTATTGTAGGACCGGGGACTGATGATCAGTGAGGGAAATATCTTTAATTTAGCCTACCAATTGAAAGCCCTCTAAAAATTCTAAACAAAAGTGATAGTCACGGCAAAGAACAAATGAGACAGACTGAGGCCTTCAGGGTTTGTCTTTCTAATCTAGTGGCTTGTGCCTGTCTGACCTGCTGCTTTACTCGGTTGATAAATGTATCAATTATTCATCTGTTCGGTTTCTGCCTGCTGCTCAATCCGATCATCCCATCGTGTAGTCAGCTGGCCGGGTGTCCCTACAGTTTATGATCTCTCTTTCCCTTTTGCACATCTGTGAGAGACCTGCTGCTTAGAAAGTACCCCGTCCAGAAAGGTAACGTTTCCCAACTCCGTCCTCATCACTTGGATTGAAATATGTAATTCAAACATGTCATGTTCGAAACAGGCCATGTATATTTTATATGCCTGTATCAAACATATCGTATATATGTTTCATATATATATAGTTTTTTCATGCTGGGGATTGAACCCAGTACCTCACACTTGCTAAATTCACTGTCTGCCACTGAGCTACACTCCTGGTCCCATTTTATCAATTTTAAAAGTTTTTCATAGCTATTGGTTTGATCATTTTTAACATCTCTAAGCATTTAGTTCTGTTTCTCTAGGCTCAGGTTTGAGCCCATTGGCTTATAACACAAAACAACCATAATAGGAGATATTTTGTCATTTGTCAGTTTTAAGGAGTGCCTTTTGAGAGGATTAGAGTAAAAGCATTTTAATTCATAGAATAAGAATATGGGAAAGTGGTTATTTATTCCTATAGCTGTGTCATCTGTCTAAATATTTTTATGTCAGAAACGCATCATCTGTATTTGCATTTAAAAACTTCGATGGAGGCACTTAGTATACCTTTGATGAAACAAGTAATTTAATAATTCCCACTCTGAGAAACTGCTTTATCACAGCACATATGTCTAAGATATTTGCCTGGGGTTCATTGAAGAGAAAATGAAAAGTGATCAAAACCACAGTTTATTTTCCAAGTACTGTGATGAAAGATCTTGGCAACATCCTCTCTCAAGTCATGTTTCAACCGCCTCCCACTTGTTTTCTTGGATTGAAGCCTATCAGTTTGAAATGAATTGGCACTGTTGCCTGAAATGAGGCTTGGTGGAGTTTTTTCAGGAATGAAACCTAGAATTCAGTAGGGAAAATGGAGAGGATTCTACAGAGCAACACCTAGGAAACAGTGGTGTCTTAATGGAGCTAATGGACAACAGAATAAGAGAGCAATGAGTCTGACAAACTGCAGAGAGCAGAGCAGCAGCAAAAGCTGAGGCATCAGAATCTGACTCTGAGCGGACATAGGTTAGCTGAGGAACAAAGATGGGTGTGACTGGATCTTCCCAGGGTTTCTGTGGGGAGCATGAGGTATTTTCAGAGCTGATCTAGCACAATAGAGGGACATAATTAAAGTAAACTCTGTTGGCATTATTGTGAGAATGAGAAACAATTCATGGGATGGAAAGAGAAGGTAAGCTCTGTCTAGCCACAGATAGTCATGGATTTGTATATAAAAGAAGCCGTATCTGAAATACATTGTTTAAAAAGAGAATAAAAAGAGAACTTATTCAGAGCCCCTTTGAATCAATATTGCCGAGGATGACTCAAATGCATCATAAATGCAATGCATGGTTGAATGTAATTTTAAAAAATGTGTCATGAATATAAGACATTTGATTATATATTTTTATTCTTAGAACAAAGCCTCTGAAGTACAAGACTTGTTTAATAATTAGAGTAAACTACATACCAAGTGAGTTGTGAGTTAAAGAAGAACAAACATTGAAAAAGTGTGGTCATTTGACCTGTGTCCCGTAGCACCTGTAGAGGGGAGACAGTGTGGGAGGGGGACAGCAGAGGTCATGGGGAGAGAGTGTGCGCATGTGTGCACGTGTGTGTGCGCGCGTGTGTGTGCATGTATGTGACAGGTGTTCATGTGTGCTTGTGCGCATGGAGCGAGGAGTGGAGACTGAGAAGGGACATGGACTAGAGGAAATATTCCCAGAGGTATTTCTTCCAGTGGCCATTCTTTACTTTTGAATTCTAAAGGTAGACTAAATAAAAAAGTTCAACTTGCTGAAAAGAGAGAGAACCAAGACTTGAGGAAATGGAAGGTCAAGAAAGACTTGAGGAGAAAAACCAGATTCAAAAGCCAGAGTAGTTTGGCGTACTGTGAAGCTAGAGTGGGCAGTGTGACAGCTAGTGGTCAGAGAGAGCAAGAAAGTGGGGTAACCAAATGCTGCAGCGAGAGACATCTTGAGAGCGGTGTGCCACTTCCCGGAACACTTACATGGCCACATTTAGAAGTATTTGCAGATGGCAACAGAAAAAATCTAGGAGTAAATAAAAAATGAGTGAATAATTTTAGAAAATCACTGAGAATATTACCCTTCATAGCTCTTGTTTATTCAAATATTTGTTCTTTTTTTATAATTATAGCTTATTGTTCTTATTTTCTTTGTTGGGTTTTTTGAGACAGGGTCTTGCTATGCAGTGCAGGCTAGCTTTTGAACTCACTGTACACCCCAAACTGGCCTTGAACTCATGGTGATCCTCTTGCTTCAACCTCCCAAGAGCTGGGATTACAGGCATGCACCACCATGCTGGGCTGCAACTAGAGTTTAAACATTATCCCCTAACTCCCAAGGTTGAAAGCTCTGTAAAGTTATTAGGTAAATATATCTGAATCTGTGTAAGTATAAACTGATCACATAATCAGTTTTCTGTTATTCATTTATTCACCCAACCATCTGTTCATCTACTCAGTACATTTTTATTTCAAACATCCAGTGCACTTGACATTGGAATCAAGGTATTAACAAGACATCCTGCCTGCCCTGAGTTTAAAGTTTATAAAGAAATTCAACATTTTTTTGAATACAGAGAGCAGTAGCTCAAGAGATGCCTGCACAGAGTGCTATGGGAATGTGCTGGAGAGAGCTTGAGTTTATATGCTGAACCCCCAAATTAATGCAGCAAAAATGAAATAGTTTTTCTCCTATCTAATATTCTGACACAAGTTTCAGGGTTGATGTGACCATTCCTCAGAAGACAGGAGGTTCCAATTTCCTTTTGGCTGGTTGCCCTGATGTCTCCAGTGTATTGCTTTATCTACGTGGTCCACAACAGTTCCCATATCTCCCCTCTTTCCAACACGAAGGGGAACATGGGATATCCGAAGGCACCAAGAATTCTTTTAAGAGCACAGCTCAGAAAATGAACACATCCTGTAAGCTCACGTGACACTGGCTAGAAACTAGTTTTATGCCATACCTAACTGAGAAATGGAAATAGATTCTTTCTGGTGGGAGGCCACACTTTCAGCTAAAAATGTATTTTATTGCTGTGAAAGACAAGCAAAGAAAGGATCAGTTAAAAGGCATAACAATCTCTGCCAGGGAACCCATTTCCATGTGTGAGTTAATTGATGGCTCTTCAACCTTGCGTTGGAGTTTGCTAAGCCAACAGCACTGGAAATGATGTCCCAGGCAGAAGGATGATATTCTCATGAAGCCACTAAGAGCCTGAAAGTGTCGCCTAGTGCAGCAGGTATTTGCATATTTATTACATTTCGGAAGGCAGAATAAAGGTCAGCATGGATTTGGGATAAAATGGCCCTAAACAGAAACTTCATTTTTTGGTCATGTGATAGTACTCTTATTTTAAGAGGAGCAGAATTACTGAGAGATGCTCGTTGGTTTTTCTTTACCCTCATTTCACATGCTAAAGAGAGTCATTTGCTGTTGCCAGGTTTCTAATATACTGCCCAGAACACTAGGTGGAAATGCAGCATGAACAATTCAGATTCCATAAAACAGTGCTTCGGGAGATCAGTCTTAGAACAGGAAGCCAAGGTAGGGTACCTCTGAAAACACAGAGCTGGAAAATTGAGGCCATTGAGCGCTTCCATCCATAGCGCTTAAGAAAAAATCTATTCAGGAAAAATTATAGGAAAAAAGAATTCTGTACTGTGAGCCAGATGTATTCCTGTACTCTTTTGTCTTTTGAAGGCATTTCAGTAAACTTATATTTTATTCTTTGATGCTTTAGATCATCTGATTTTTATTTCTATTGGATGTAACCTCGCTCTGAGATTAGATTTGAAAGTGGGCTAAGAAGATGCCTTTTTATTTGAAGGAGTTCATATATTGCTCTTTCCAATTTTTTGATTGTTTAAAAATTGATAAGCTGGACAGATGGTAACCTGTATAATAAAATCTGTTCTAGAAAACAGAAATCACTTTCCAAATTCTACCCTGTCCAGTTTTCCAGAATCTATCTTTTGATATTCTACTTTTTGGATTAAACAGTGAGTGGCTAATAATCCTTTATAAATGTGCTTTATTGGTGTGAATTATTCAGTCTCTGACATTTTAGTTGAGATTGATACAAATCTCAATTTTCTGGTGAGTGGAGATGTTAGTATCCCGGCACAGAAATGTGAAAATTAGCTGATGGAAGATACTTCAAATGAGGATTGAGAAGTACAGAAGTGGAGAGATGAAGATATCAAAATGAGTTTCATTTTTAAACGTTTTTTGCCTAAGACTCACTCAACCCCCAAATTAGAAAGTTGCTGGACATTGTGGCACACTCCTGTAACCCCAACATTCTGGAGGCTGAGGCAGAAGGATCACCAGGAATTCAAGGCCAGCCTGGGCTACATAGTGAATTTAAGACCAACCTAAAAGAAAAAATTAAACAGTGCTCATTAAAAAATATCTTTTTTAAAGGAATGCCTGCCTTATGAAAATAAAAGAAAGTATTTCTGACCATAAAGACTGTTTCTTTATATAATATTCTTCTTAAGGCATTTTTTTTTTTCTGGGTTAAAATCATCACATTTTCTGTAACTATAGTTTGTTACCAGCTTAACGCGTTTAAATATCAGGAAGGCTAGAAAGGAATTATCCTTTATGAAAACTTATTTTTGTAGGATAGATTTTTCAAAATCATGTTTGTCAAAATATGACAATTATTTATCAAACTTGATAGATTTTGGGACTGTTTGGTGGCCTTAATCTGTGGGCAATCCTTTTTCTTTAAATACATAAATACAAACAACATTAAATACTCACATATTTTTCCCAGAGCAGTGAACATGTGATTTAATGATCTCCAGAGATTGGGCTGGGCGTGGTGGCACACACCTGTAATCTCAGCACTCAGGAGGCTGAGGCAAGAGGATTGTTGCAAGTTTGAGACCAGCCTGGGCTACAAAATGAGCTGCATAGAGAGACTCTGTCTCAAAAAGACAAAAAAAAGATCTCTAGCGATGATTTTGTCCCTGTTTTCAGCACCAATTCCTGAATATAATGGAACACAAAAGCAGATTTGTGTGTAAGGTTGTGTAAGGCTGTGTAAGGTTCAAGATCCCCAGGAGATGCCTTGTTTGCAGAACTCTTCCTCCCATCAGCTCTACCCGACCTCCAGGGTGACCTCACTCATTTCTCCTGTGCTACCCATAATGTGCCTCAGGATGCCCAGGAACACATAAGCCACAGATCTTCGATTCCACAGCAGAAAACCCACATTATCTTGTCATGATTTCGAACAAATAAAACAGAAGCCTAAAATAAGGACAGTGACTGTTTCCCACAAGATGGCAGTGGTCTGTGTGCAAAGAACAGAAGCGTAGCATTCATCGGGTCTGACATCAACTGTGACAAAATTTCACCCTTGTGAATTTAAGGCTTGTGAAAGCCATGTCGTGGTTGTTTTCTCTGCCATGTGCTCAGTTCTCAAGAAACAATTGCCCTGTTTTCATAGCAGAGAAAAAAAAATGTTGCATATATAATACAATGTCTTCTATAATGTCTTTCTCCAAGGAGCCAAAAGTATTTTGCAGCTGTTATTTCATTAACCTCCCAATATGCCTGTGAGGCAGGAAAAAGGAATTATTGTATATCCTATTTATCACAGTGAGTGTAAATAATTTACTGATATCATTCACAAGGGGACTGGTGGCACAGGGAATAAAACATTTGTTGAGTTTTAGTCCATAGCCCTAATCATTAAGCTGAGTTGATTTTCTGTGGAAAATGATGCTTAAAAATTTACATAGGAGAACTTATCAGTTTATGTTTCTAAAACAGTAGCTTTTCACATTTTAATTTGAGTGTTTAAATACTTTAGCTTTTTTGAGGTTATTGTCTAAGAATACCGGAAAGGTTTTTTTTGTTTGGTTTTGATTGGTTTGTTTGTTTTCACCAGGAATTTTTAAAATGCAAAATCTTAGGGTCTTCTCCCCAGAGGTTCTGCCAGTCAGATGTTTGAGAAAGGCCATAGGGATTTGCATGTTTTAAATATAACTGAGGTGATTCTGAGTCTCAAGATCTTTCCCACACTTTGAGATATTGCTCCATGAGCTAAGGCAGAGAAATTGACCCAATTTTTGGACATTAAAATAATTCATGTTTTTGGAGAAAGATACTCTGTATTGTATGAAAGCTTGACATATAACACTTTTCTCCAGTTTTTAAGGATAAATCCATAAGTGTAAATTATTATTCTTTATTCATAAGTTTTATTTAAAATCAGTTAACAAATTTTAGGCATAATTATTTTTAAATCATACTTTTAGAAGCGTAACTATAATGATTTTTAAAAAAATTATGGCATGCCTTATCTTTCTTTTGAAGTTCAGTGGTCTTTTGGCATAGGTTTTTGGTAATGATTCTAAACTATGTCATTTTTTAGTTTTAGAAATATAAAGAATCCTAAAGATATCAGGGTTCTAGCTGTAGTATAAGTTAACTCACTTGTGGGAGCATGAATTTGCTTACCTTTTTCTTTTTTTTGGTACTGAGAATTGAACTCAGGACCTTGCATTTGCCAGGCAGGCGCAGTGCTGCTGAGCTATATCCTTGGCCCTTTGCTTACTTTTTTCTGAGACATAGATCAACGCAAATCTTTATACTGGGTTCATCTTATTTCACTCGGGCCAATTCTGTGGTTTGCTCAGGATCACTTGGACTCATGTTACAGCAGTCCTTAAGTTTCATGTGCTAGACACAATCCCTCAATGCAAGTACTGATAATGTTGGAAGTATGGCTTCCAGGAAATATCACTGTAACTAGTAACAGAGAAGATCATTTCCCAAGATGAGACTGGTGGCTCTATAAGAAGGGAAAGAGACTTCTGTTATTCTGACAGTCTCTTGCTCTCGTTCTGTCTGTCCTTGTCCCAGCTCTGGTGCCCTTGCTGTTCCCCATAAAGCAGAGGGAGCTGACCCAGAAGGTCACAAGGGCTGTGATGGAGGAGGGCACCACTCTGTTCAACTAGGGGTGCCGTGTGCTGTCTGTGACCTACAAGGATGTGTTCAGGATGCCAGCTCCACCGTAAGAGAACAAACATCTCCAGCAAGAGACTGAGGCTGATTGAGGACCATGGGGAGAAAGTGGAATCAGATTTGCACCATTGTCCTAGAATTGCTGGCTAAGGATTTGTATAAAAGCCATTCTAACTAATCCAGAGAGGAAGGTCTTCTTCTCAATCCAAAGGGAAATGAATTCCTGTACCTTGCTGAGAGTTAATGATTGTAAGCAATGATAGATCATTTCCAAGGAGCTTACCGAAAGACGTTTGAAATAAGCGAGAAAGAGATGCAAGCCTCCCTCGGGTTGCCTCTTAAGTTATCCATATTTTATTTATTTATTTATTTATTTATTTATTTATTTATTTTTGTGGTACTGGGGATTGAACTCAGGATCCTGCGCTTGCTAGGCAAACGCTTATTCCACTGAGCTATATCCCCAGCCCCTATCCATATTTTATTAAGAGATTTTTCCCTAATAAACCAGAGCTTGTCCACACTATGGCTAAAATGACTTCTGATGAAGCCGTCATGCAGCTTCATACACTGAAGGAAGATTCTTCCAAAGACAGCACCCTGATGGTGTAGCTGCTTAAACACAACATTATGTGTGTCAGAAAATGCATAAGTAGAATGTGAAAACTAAATGCAAATAGGGTGTTGTCATCCTCTTCCCTGCAGAACACACCTTTTTACACATCTCCATTCTTTTGCACTTAGCCTTCTTATAGGAAAGAAACCCCTGCATGTGTAGGGCTTCAGCTGCTTCCTGTCGTTTTACATGGCAGCTTTGGGAAAGCTCCATCCCTCGATTTGTGTTTATCTTGGCCCTCCTAATGCATAGTTAGTGCTGAGGAAAGTATTAATAGCTTCATTTTGTATAAACACAAGTAACTTACAGTTATACAAAGGACTAAAAATATATCCGCTATTTAAGTAATCTGATGGTTCTACAAGTGACTGTGTTTGGTGTTACTGTGGAGATATGAAAATGTAATTAATTACAATTTAAAGTGTGTTCAGCATAAGCTCTTAATTTCTACAGTCCCTCTCTTTCTCTTCTTTGGGGGTTTCCTTTCAGTAAATAACTTTTCATGCCCTTACTGTATTCCCTCTTGGTAGAAATCCAGAAGTCTTAGATTGAAAGGAAAAACACTTGATACTTTAGGACTAAGGGTTACAAATGGATACACCCCTTGGATTACATATGATAGTGCTCATGTCTGTTTATGACAACAGGAAGTTTTATTATTCACTCTTTAATCTAATAGCACTCCATTTGCTGCTATTAGAATTGACAATGTCTCTTCTGAACAAAAATTCGCTTATACCTCCCAAAGAAAAATGGCAGTTGGGTGTGTGTGGGCGGAGGGGAACTAGCATGTTTTCTCTAGGATGTTACAATGTAGGAAGAAGGTCCTTGCTCAATGGGGAAAAATGCCAGTGTTATTTCCTTCAACTTTTCACCCATTACAACCATGTGTCAAAAAACCTGTTTTTACATGATCTGGTCTCAGGATTTTTTTTTTTTTTGTGGTACCAGGGATCGAACTCAGGACCTTGCACTTGCCAGGCAAGCGCTTATTCAACTGAGCTATATCCCCAGGCCCTGGTCTCAGGATTTTTGTCACAGCAACAGGAAACAGATTGAGACAGCATGTGTTGGCACTTGCAATACTCCAGTAAACTGAAAAATACGGCTGACCTACTCGTTCAGCAGTTGCCATGTACTGAAGAAATGTGAGATTGTAGAGGAGGGGCATCAAGGGAGTATGGGAGAAATGTGAAGGTGGATGAGTGACCCACTCCTTCCCTGGCATTGAGCACACAGTTGGGTCGAGGCATTTTGGAAGTGGCTTTTCAAAGGTGATGGTTGGTGAGCGGTGACTCTCAACATCCTTCTACAGGGGAATGCTGAGCTTCTGCATTCTTGCAAATCACAGTGTAAAGAGAAAGCAAAGACTTAGTATGGACTGCTGGGAGTTTGATGATGGATATATAACGAATGGGTATATAAGTTGCACCCGGAAAGTTTTATGGGCAAGAGAAGGGCTGCAAGCTTCTTTGACAGCCATGTACTCTCAGAGTGGCTGTATTATGTGACCATACAGCTGCCAATCCCTGGCATTGTCTGGCTTGGTTGTTTACCAGCTTATTAAATGTAAAGTGATGCCTTATTTTTGTTTTAATTTATTTCTTTATGAGCAGTGAGTTTACCATTAGGTGCCTGTTAGTATTTTGATAGTTTTTCTTTAAATTGCTTATTCATACTCTTTGCTCCTTTATTCCACTGAGGTCACGATTTTTCCGTACTGAGTCCCATAATTTATAAATAGATTCTAGTATATAAGTGTGAGCATAGACTATCTTGTGTCATTGGCTGGTTTCAGGAACTGCAAATGTATTCCCCCATTTTGTCAGCTATTGTTTTGTCTGATATCACTCCTGGAACAGGGATACAGAAATCCTTAATTTGGATGCAATAAAATTCATCCTGGTTCTTTTCTCTTCGCCATTTCGCTTAAAAAATCCTGTCTTTTCTAGGAGATGTACAGGTATACATTCATGCTTTCTCACTGGTTTCAAATTCATTACTAGCTATAGTATATATATTTACATCCCTACAGAGATACACTATTTTTATCCTACTTAATTCTAGTAAATAATTAAGATGATTTCTAAAATATAATTAAATAATAAGGCTATTGCTGTAAAAAGAGATACCCTTGAAGTGTCAAAAAGAGGGGAAATAATTTTCAACCATCTAGGCTGGTGTTTCTCAACATGAGGTCCATAGGTTACATGCATCTTAGTTACTTTGCATATTCATTAGAAAGACAGATTTGGGACTGTTATCCAAGGTCTACTTAGTCAGAATCTTTTGATGTGAACCTAGAACTCCTCATTATTAATCTTCATTTATCTTCATTATGAACACATATACTAAAAACCACCTTATACTGTTAAACTAGCAGTTCTAAGCTTGAGCTTTAAATTTAAGTATCAGTGTTGCAGTTTGGGGTTAACAAGGGAAACAGCACAGGACACATAATTTATATTGTCATTTTATCATAGTCACCCAAAGAGTCATATACAAGAGTGCAGGAACTAAAGATCAAAGAATCCAGCTGAGGGCCTTGATCCCAGGACAGTGTCCTGTTTGAGTCCAGCTGAAGACCTAGAGCCCACAGTCCATCTGGAGGCCAAGAGCCCATGACAATGTCTCATGTGGGCCTGTTTCACGGATCTGTACTGGAACGGCCCAAAGGTCAGTGGTAGAAGCTAGAAAGTCTGTCCAGCGGAATGAAGGATCTGTGTTAGCAAGCTGAGGGATCTGCACTGGAGCCAGTAAGAGACACTCAAAGTAAAGACCAGAGCTCCCCTGAAAAGTACCACAGACACCCTCAGCAACAGTGAGGTCCTGAACTCCTCCAGTGATAAGAACAGCCAGGCTCTTATCAGGAAGGCTAACATAACAAGTTTCTCCAGGAGACTGAGCAGTATACCATCTCCCCTTCTAGATCCAGGAAGTGATGCTCAAAGTGAGGACCAGAGCTCCCCCAAAGAGAACCATAGCCCATCGACAGTAAGGTACCGAGCTCCTTTGATGATAAGAATAGCCAAGTTCATTGGGAAAGCCAGCATGACAAACTCCCCCCCGGAAAACCAGCAGATCCCCACAGCCTCCCAATAGCTTTTTGTTCTTTCCTTCTCCACTTCTGCCTCTTATGCTACCAGCAACAGTCCTCAGGGGGGCCTCCCACACCCAGGACCATGCTGGTTCGGTTCAGCTGCATGTTACAAGTTGACCACCAGTTGTCAATCCACCACAACCAGCTATTAGGCTGCAGTGACTACAATGGAAACATTGTAAGAGATAAATTGTAATTAATGGGCAAAATGAATGCATATGTTCTTTAAGGGAAATAAGTCTTTTCTTGATTCTAAATTCTCAAAGAATACATACCTATCCATGATGAATCTTTATGAATCATTTTGCTGACAACCTTGGTAAATATCAAGATAAACTTTTAAAGGTTTTAAAGAATAGTCACTAATGTAGTCCTTGTTTTATTTAATTTTTACCAGAACCAGAGAGCAAAACACTAAAATAACTGATCTGTGTATTTTCACAATGAATTTGAATTTGTTTTTTTCACTATAACGTGGTTAAGAATGACAGTGCAAATAGTGTTTGTTTCTGAGAAAGATTCCTGGTAGGATTAAGTCACTTGGTCACTACTGGGCTCCTTTTTAAAGAGATCCTGGGTTAAATTTTTATATCACAATGCAGTGTCAATATCATAATGAAAAACTATCAACATTGTGTTAAATGTTACCTAGGTCTTTGCATAATGGGGGAATATGGAATGAGCAATTTTTGTTGACTGCTGAAGAACGAATTGTTTGAGGATTTCTGAAGTGAGATTTCTGTCTGTTCCAGAGCTTTCCATTGGTATCAGCAGAGGAAAGCTGAAGTCTGTGGGCATGACTTTGTTGCTAGATATCCTCTCTAAGGACTCACTGGGGAAAACCTGTCAGCATTATACTATGTTTCATAAATATTTAGCACCATCTGTCTACCTGCAGTGATAAGATTTTAGAGAAAGAAACTTAAAAGTTATCTAGCTTAAGGTTCTAGAGATAAAGAAATTCTCCAAGTTATCTAGCTTTCTCATTTTACATGAGAAAACTGAGGCCCAAAGAAATACACTGATGTAGCTTAGATGATTCATTTATTGGCAAAGCTGTGACTAGAATTCAGGAATCTTGATCCAAAAGGAAAGAGAAAATGCAAAAGAAATGCAAGAGAAAAATCCTCCTGGATACAGAGTCATAATCAATAGCCGTCAGATATAATGTAGCGTTTAGAATTCCTGGTGAATGAAGATAATAGGAACACTGGCCGTGCCAATTGTCTGTCTTGAGTAGTTTCCAGTAGCAGCAATGGGTCAGGTTAGGTCTTCTGTTTAGATGTAGACTAGAAGAGCAAACTCTTATTTTTATACAAAGGAACCAGTAGCAAAATGCTCTTAATAAATTCAGCTGGAGAGGACTGGACTTACCTTATTCAAGATAAGGCTCATTTCTCCTTTCAGCATCCTATTGCTTGCTCTATTGCCTGACACCGAGGTTGCTGGTGGCTTAATCCTAATTTCTAAAGCACTGTCAACAGCTATTTTTTCCCCTTCAAAATGAAATAGAAGCCACGTGAAACGAGTCGATGCAATAAAACTTATCCATCGTAAAACCAACAGCTAAGCAATAAAATCCAGCTCCTTTTATCAGCCCTGGGATAGCACAAGTTGACTATTTGTGAAATTGTTATAAATATTTAGGATATACCAAGTAAAGTGAATAGAATTAGATCCAACTTAATTCAATGAATTTCCAAGAACGAAGGATTTTAGAAAAATATATTATTAAAAATTTATTATTTAATATGAGCTAATCTTTTCTAATCTTCTCACTGCCCTTGCAGTCCCTTTTAGTTTTCTGACTGACTACACTAGATAAAAATGCTACCCCGTCCACATGCATACACACGCGCAGGCACACGTACGTATGAGATGCGTCCAGTATTTCCTGCATTCACCGCCTTTGCATTGCTCTTGGTCTGGAAAGGAAAATGAACAGTAAGACTTCATTAATTGCTCTAAAATTTATCTCTAATCATTGAATTATGAATCAAAAAACAAAAATGACAGGTAGTTTGTTCAACTTTGAATAACTCTTAGTAGGGCCAAAATGGGAGCGATGTGGATAGATGCAGCAAATGTTCACTACGCAACACCAGCATATCGACCAGGACATTCAATGTGTAGGACAGTGGGGAGCAGGGGACACAGATAGGGTTAGCAGTAAATGAAGCAGATGTGTAAATGTTATTTCCTGACACACAACAACTAGGATCTCAAGAGGTGAGTTGCCCATAAAGCAGAAAGATTTTTATTATGAAACCTTTGACTTACAGGTAACGAGGTCATCGCCGAGGAACCCTGAAACATTATCCTGTTTTTCAGTGGGAGAGTTTTGAAAAGAGGATGACCTGGATAGCCTCATGTTATATAACTCCTGTTTTGATCAATCAGAACCTAAATTTTCTTTATCAAAAGTAAGATTTTCTTACCGATCCTTTTCCCCTTAGGGAAATGATCTTCTGCAGGAAGAAAAACAGTTATGTTTCCATGACATGAACCGATTTATTCTGCCTTCTTGAGAGCTGATGTACCAGTGATTAAGAAGCAGACTGGTTATCTAGGTGGGGGATCCTAATGCCCAATCAGTCTTTCTATTTAAAATTTGTTTTCTCTAGGAGAATAATAGCAATAACTATATAAATTGAACCTCTTTATCTGCGTGGTTGGATTCAGCCAACCATGGATCAAATACATTCAAAGAAATAGATAAATGGGATTACATCAAACTGGAAATCTACACAACAAAGGAAACAACCACCAGAGAAAAAACAACTTATGCAATGATAGAAAATATTTGAAAACTATACTTCTTCAATGCCAGGAACTCAAGGAACTCAATAGCAAAAGTACAAGTGATCCAATTTTTAAAAGGGCAATAGATCTGAACAGTTTTCAAGGAAAGAAATGCAAATGACCAACAGGTAAGGCAAAGTTTACTATTACTTAATATTAAGCTTATAATAATATAATATAAACAATATTACAAATCTTCAGAAAAATGCAAATCATAATTAGAATGGCTATCACAAAAAAGAAACAGGCAGACAGGGGTGGACAGTGGTGCAGTCTTCTGATTCCAGCCCTCTGGGAGGCTGGGACAAGAGGACTGCCAGTTTGGAAAATCCTGGGATACTTAGCGACAGAGCAAGATCCTGTATCAAATATTTTAAAAAATATAGGAACATTGCTTAATGTGAAGGTCCTAAATTCAATACCCAGTATCAAAAAGACCAGACAAAAGTAATTGCTGGTGATGACAGAGAGAAAAGGGAACACATATTATTGGAGAAAATATAAACTAGTGCCATGATTATGGAAAATATTATGGATGCTCCTCAAAAATTAAGAATAGAATTGTAGGATCATCAAGCATCCACTGGATATATATATGTAAACAAGAAACTATCAATCTGTCAAGAAACATCTGCACTCCAATGCTTATTTCAACACTTTTCATAATGAATACAGAATGCATAGAGAGTGTGGTATCTCGATTCAGTGAAATATTATTCAACCATGACAGGGTGAAATCCCATCATTACCAAAAACAAGGATGAGCTTAAAGTGTGTGAAGTGAAAAAGACAAATAGTGTTTGATCTCATTCACATGTATAACGGAATATTTTTTTCTCATAGAGATAGATAGGAGAAGGGTGGTTAACAGACATTAAAGAATGTAGGGAGGAAGAGTGTCAGGGAGAGGTTGGCCAGCAGGTACCAGGTTACAGTTAGATGAAAGAAATAAGATTTGGTAATCTACTATATAGCAGGGTGACTATAGTTATATTTCAACACAGCTAGAAGAGAGAAGTGTTTGGCAACAAAGAAATGATACATGATTGAGGTGATAGATATCCCGGTTACCCTGATTTGATCATTACACAGTGTATCAAAACATTACTTTGCACATCATTATTATTATTTGGGGGTACTGGGGATTGACCCCCAGATCTTGTATATTCTGGGCAATGTTCTATCACTGAGCTACATCTGTAGCCCTGTATCCTATAAATTTGGACAATTATGATGTTTACATTTAAAGTATTTTTCAAAAATTTGGGAAGATATTGCATCTGTGGTGCATATGTTCAACTTTTTTTCTTTTTTCAGATTTTTTTCTTGTCATCATTCTTTAAACAAAACCTAAGTATTTATGTAGCATACATATTTACATAGCATTTGCAATGTATTAGGTTTTATAAGTGGTCTAGAGATTATTTAAAATATACAGCATAATGTGCATGGGTTATATGCAAATACTATACTGTTTTATATATGAAACTTGAGCGTTGTCCAACTTGATATTGTTGGGGTTCCTGCAACTAATTCTCCATGGATACCAAGGGATTTGTATTTTTGTTCTGCCTTGTGAGGAGAAATAACAACATACTTAAGTTTATTTTCTCTTTATTAATATTTCATAATTTTATTTTCTGAATTTGTGCTCACATAGAGGTATATTCCTGTAATCCTAGGTAACATTTTCCTTGTAAACTATAAATATAAACCTTTTAAATTGTGCATCTATGGCTTGGGAACATGAATTAATTATTTCAAATTCTTCCTATCTCATGTGACTATTTTAAGTTTATTACCATGGTAGCCATATGCTCTGAAAGTTAACCTGCAAACAATATAAATTAAGAGGATATATTTTACTTCCTTTTGTACTGTATTATTGCCCGGGTTGATTAATGAGAGGAGTGTAAGGCCAGAATTACAGATTCCCTATTATTAAATGTTAAACACATGGATATAAGGTGTTGAATACATTGTGTTAAAACTTTTTCCAACTTG
This sequence comes from Dinomys branickii, assembly GCA_004027595.1. Lineage (NCBI taxonomy): Eukaryota > Metazoa > Chordata > Mammalia > Rodentia > Dinomyidae > Dinomys > Dinomys branickii. The sequence goes on from PVLD010002117.1 coordinate 169,039, forward strand.
TGCCTTCTGGTGGTCAGGAAAATACGTGAATATAGTTTGAGGAGTAAAGAGAAAGTTGGGTTGCAAGGTCATTGCCCTTTGTCTTAGTTACTTTCTTTGTTGCTGGGACGAAATATCCAACATTCACAAGTCAAAGTTTATTCTAGCTGTTTGTAGAGATTTCAGTCCATAGTTGTCCAGCTCTAAGGCAGGGCAGCATGGCAGAGTGGCACGGCAGGGGAGAACAGTCCATCGCAGGGCACGTGGGAGGCACAGAAGCAGCAGCATTGAGCTTTCCTTTCCCTTTCGTTCCAGCCAGCCTACAAGTCTATGGGCTGGTGCTACCTACACTCACCTTTAACTTTCCTAATAGCTACACTCAGAACTATGCTGAGCCAGTCAGTGGACTAATTCAGTAACTACGCATCCTTAAGCCACATTCATACACCCTAGATACAGCCATCCCTGAAAAGTACCATCCGTGAGTTCATGAGGCTAGATACAAGCTACAACATCCTGAGGTTTCAACAATTTGTAAGAGAAATACAATTTCGTGTAAGAGTTGCATAAAGACCATCCATTGCACAATATACATGATTATTACATTCTCTTGTTATTTCAGTTGGAGTGTCAGAGATAGTCTTAAGTTGGATCCAATATAATATCTATAAATAATAAAAAAGAGTTGAAGTGATTTAGCCATTTTGTTTATCTGCTTTATTTGAGAGTGACATCTGTAACTTGGCTCTCTTTTTAATGTTTATGACATAAAATTTGATTGTTATTATGAAAGACCAAGTTAGAATGTGATGGTTCAAAACAAAGCATATTTTATTATCACTTCACCATGCATGAAAATAATATCTTTTTCCTTAGCCGAAGGTGTCTCAGACACCAAAGGTTATTTACATTTTTTTCAGGGTTCTTAGACTTGACAAGCAAATCTGGGACCTATCTGCAATGTCTATTCCCATTTGTGGTGCAAAAAAGCAACACTATAATTCCTAAACTTCAAAATCTGATTATTAGAAGGAGATAGCCCCCAAATACTATTGTTATTTGCATGGCATACCTCACATTATGAAGTTAAACAATAAAATTGGACAAACTTAATTGATAGATATAAGAACTCTTTTATTGCTGAAAAAAAATGACTGACAACCTGAATTGGCTCAAAACAAAATGAACACTATGGAAAAATTAAATGGTCTATATTTTCATATAGTGGGAAATCCAGCCATATATTTGTCTGCAATCCTCCTAAGAAGTTGAGTTGGGCCATTGTGTGGCAGGTAGATTTCACAGTAGAACATTCTTTGTATGTTCAGTTAATTCTAGCAGTATGTTAATTCTACTTTATTACTACACTTCATAACCTTCAAATTCTCTTAGTAGTAAGCAGTGTTTCATCGTATGAATAACATGTTTCTTTAACATCCTAATAGAATGATTTAAACTCCCATTTGCTGGTATTCTTGGACGTCTAAAGTATCCTTTTACCAGACTGCTGTGGATTTCCAGGAGGTTCCCGGTATAGGAAGAGGTGGTAAAATGACATCTTGTTTTCTTTTCTCCGAAGCACCTTTCTTTGGGAGTTCATGCTTAGTGCTTGGTCCTGGCTTGTTCTGTCTGCTCTGGAAACTGTTTGACTTCTGACAATCTTGCTAATAAATGACCATGTGTGTGCTTTATTTTTCAACATACTATGTACATGAATTATCTTTTAATTAAATATTTGAAATCAAGGTGGCAGCCTATTGCCAAGCAGACAAAACCACTGTTCTTTCAATTCGTGGCTCTCTTTGCCTTGGAAATCCCATCCAATTATATCCTTCCTTTACCTCTGTCTGGTGCCATGCTGACAGAACTCTGCACTCTTCACAATCTCCCTATTAATACTAACTGAAAGTTTGTAAATGTCATGAAATGAGATTTAAAACCATATTTCATTAATATACCAATGTTCCCATTATTAAGCAGTGCTTCTTCTCTTACTACATGGAGAAAAATCTAATAACCTCCTCCCCTATTTTTTCTTTTTGTATTGTACATATATAAGAATGAACATCAAGGAAATATTGCCATTCATCCTTGACATCAGATGAAAGGATTTATACTTTCTGGTGCATTCCCAGAAGCTTATCTAAAGGAGTTTTGTGTGCACTTCTATTTATTTTTTTCCTTCTGACTACTCTTTGTTAATAATTATTCTTTTGTCTGTTCTATGTTCTTATAAGCAGTCATATTAAAAGAGAAGTGAAAATTCCAACTATTTTTGTCCATTTATAAATATCACATTGATATCTATTGACATGTAAAAATTATTTCATTTATCTATTTATCTTTTTGAGATAGATTCTCTCTATGTAGTTCAGAGTGGCCTTGAACTCACTTTGTATCCCAGGCTGGCCTCAAATTCACAGCAATCCTCCTGCCTCAGCCCCCTGTGTGCACCACCACACCGGATTAAGAATTATTTTAGATTTTATTTGAGTTCCCTTAATAAGGTTCCATGTTTTAGATCCTAGAATTACTAGTCTCAAGGTTCTTGATAAAGCCTTGATAATAGCATATGTTTTATTCTGGTGGTAATGATGACTTGTTTTGGTTTTTATTTGTAATTGTAGATTGAGATTCCTTGTTACAATCTATTTTCTGGGAGAAAACAACCCATGTAACAATGCTCATTTTTTAAATACATAAATTCTTTGAAACTCCCTAGGGCTTAACAAAGTAAAAACGTTGTAGTCTAAGTTGTGAGTACTAGTGCCCTGAGTAACAGTTATAATTAAAGCTCTTCCAAAGGCTCTGCTTTCAGAGATCACTTTTATGGTGCTTGATCAGAGAAGTTCCTTTTAATACGTAGGAAGCAGTAAGAGGAGATGTAGGGCTTTCTCCTGAGTGTGAGTCTGGTTTTGGTGTTGCTTTGCTGTAATTCCCATTCATGATAATTCTTCTCTTGTCTGAGTGTAAAAACAGAGATAAAAGCAAGAAGTCAATAAAACACATTCCTTCTCCCTTTTATTAGAATGACTACAAGATTGTTGTAAAGAATTTCATGATTACACAGAGGTAGGAGCGACCACAGTGATTTGCTCCTTACAATGTAGGAGACTTTTTACTGTTCTGTATCCTCTTCTCCTGTCTTAATCTTTTTTGAATAATGCCTTTCTGTATATCCTTAGATCCTTTCTCACAAACTTTCAATTTTATCTTCCTTTGACCACATTTTGATTTTTGTCATGAGTTTTCTGCTTGGCTTCTCTCTTCAAGAAATCACATGCATGTAAGGATATGTGCAAAGGGGGTTAGTGGATCCTGATATTGATTTAATGTCATGTTAAAACACATTGATATATGTCCTATTCCCTGTTATTCTGAAGCCTTTTTGTTTTCATTTTTCATGACTTGGAAACTTCAAGATCCTAAAGGTTGGTTGCTTTTTCTTTGGATAGCCCTTAGTTAATAAATTTCATTATATTACAGAAATTGAAGGGTTGTGAGCAATATTACTTCCCTTTGGGCACATTCTGTTGCGTATACTTCTTTTCTATCAGACAACTTTTAATAAAGCATATGATGGATCTAAAGACTCAGTGTAAAATTATGCTGTGAATCACTATAAATCTCTTCCTTGTTTAATGTTTTGTAACAATATTACCAGTGCTGGTGATTTTAAAGATGTCTTAAAATCAAACATTTCATGACTAATCCCATTTCTCGCTTAGTTTGAATTCATTAAAAATAGACATAGTTATATTTAATATCATAATAAATATTTTCTTTCTCTAGAAACAAATCTTGAGACCTTTCTGCAGCAAGTAGTTGTCATGGTCATCTAAGAAGAGACTCAAAGCTGATTTTAAGTTGTCCAGATGTCCAGAGGATGAATACAGTATGTCTAGAGAAGGAAGTAGGTTTCTATTTGCCTCTAGGTAGAAAGGCAGAGGCTGTAATCTCCTGTGCTTCCTGCACGGTAGCAGGAACAATATTTTTCCTTCTTGGAGACAGGCTATTGCAAATAGGGAGTCCCCATAGAAAAGACTCGTTCTTGCCCTGTGTTTTCCTTAACTTTGCAATCAGATAAATCATTCTTTCTCTGCAAGGAAGAAGCTTGACAGACGAAACCATTTTTTCCATAGCTTTGAAAGGGCAGTTAATCACATTGCACAGGAAAAATATGAACATCTGGAGAGAAAGAGATGTGCCCCACTTTAATAACACTAAATGAGCTCTTATGTACCAAGGGTGCATGAAGTATATTTATAGTGTAATGTAAGGCTTCATAGTAACACAATAAGATACTTAAAATTATCTAGGATTCCTTTTACCCATATTCTATAATAACTCTTTCCTCCCTTAGGAGAATTACTCTTATCTGATCCAAGGATTCTGTTGAGCTTCCAAACATCTATCTCCTGAGGTAGACCTGCAGGCCAACCTGGGCCTTTGTTATTTCTGCTCCTTCCTCAAGGTGTTCAAAGAATGAACGTGGGCCCCAACCATTGGAATTACAAATCATGTTACCTGAAAACAAATTCATATCCTTTGTCCTAATGTGTGTATGTTACTTTAGAAATTAAGGTAAAGACCAGTATTCTTTTTTATTTTAAAAATTAAAAAACTGACAAAACAACAATGAAGACAAAATCAAAACAACATGAAAACAACAAAAATGATACATGACCTCAAAACAAAATGATAGGAATTTACAGTGGTTGCTACATTATATACTGTTATTTTCAATGAAGTTGCTCAGTCCACCAGACATAAGAATGTAAGCTTGATCAAACAATCACAGACAGTAACAAATAAATAAAAAAAAAACAACAACATTGGAAATGATGCAGAGCTTCACCATATAAGATGGTAGGAGTTCAACAATTGTTCTTTTTATGAATTTTAAAAATAAAAGAAGAAGAAGGAAAACATATCAACAGACATCCATTTACAAAATAGCAGAACAACAATACAAACAATACAAAGTTACAGACAAAGTAGTAGGAAATTAACAATGGTTGTTGTATTACATACTGATAACTTCAAAGTAGTTTCTCAGGAAAACAAATAGAGACCTGCAATAATGATCACACAAGTAATTATTAAACTGTTCCTTTCAGTAAAGCAACAGAAGACTGTAGTACCGCTGTTAGCTATCCTGTATGTACATACCTATGTGATTTCCCCTTCTTGCCCTTCTCTTTTCCCACACCCTAGTTGCCTTTTACCTTTGAGAATTTTCCTTTCCTTTTCTATTTTCCTTTCATTTCACGATGTCTATCATACCTAATTTTTACTCACTCTTTCAGGTTCTTGCACTCATGAGATAATGTGTTGCCCAACAATGGTTCTTATACTGCATATTGCTGTTTTCAGATCAGTCATTCTGATTAACAAATTCAAGCTTGAAAAATTGGCCAAGAAAAAAGAAAATTTTAAGCATTGACTGTTCCTTTCAATAAACCACAGATATCAGCAATACATGTATTCCAGCTATCCATATATATATATATATATATATATATATATATATAAATTTTGTTTTTCATTTAAGAAAACCCAAAATAACAAAAACCAGTATTCTGAGAGACTGAGGCAGGAGGATTGCAAGACCTTGTCTCAAAATAAAAAGGGGATATAGTTCAGTGCAAAGGCCCTGGGTTCAATCCCCAGTATTGGAAGAAAAAAAAAGGCATTTATTATTTTTTTTTTATTTTTTACTTTTTATTTAAAAAAAATAAAGTACAAAAACATATTAACAAACAGACACCAATTAGCATAAAAAATAGTACAATCACAACTAATCTATAGACAAGGTGACATGGTCTCAACAGTGGTTATTGCTCTATCCATTGATATCTTTGAAGTGTAAATATATGAACCCATATACAGACATGCAAAATTAGTCAGACAATTAATCCTCTCAACAACAGAAAAAACACAAAAACCAAAAATCCAAAGACAAAAAACAAAACAGGCAAACAACAACAATAACAACAACACCAAAAAAATCACCAAGAGTTGCTGCTTTGCATATTGATATCTTCGAAGTGTGTGTTCAGGATAACACATACAGACATACAAGATTGATCAAATAACCCATCATCGATTATTCCTTAGCATTAAGTGATATAATACAACAGTAGAACCATGTTAGCCCTCCTGCATATATGTATATTCATATATATATACATACATTTTTGTCTCTTTCTTTTCTCCTTTCCCTCGTCCCATCTGTTCTTTGTTTTTGAACAGATTTCCTTCATGTCTCTTAGTTTATATTCCCATGCTCGGGTTCTTACACCAGTGATACAATATGTTGCCTGCACATGTACCGCTGATTTATTTCACTTATGAGTATGGACTCCAGTTTTGACCACTTGCCTACAAAGTCCCCAAAACTGTCTTTCTTTATAGCTGAATAATATTCCATTATATAGAAATGCAACAATTTTTTAATCCAGTCTTCTGTGGATGGGCACTTGGGTTGCTTCCACATTTTAGCTATTACAAATTGTGCTGCTATAAACATGGGTGCACATATGTCAGAGTGATATGATGTTTTCAGATCTTCTGGGAAAATACCCAGAAGAGGAATAGCTGGTTTGAATGGAACCTCTAGACCTAGTTTGCGGAGAAATCTCCA